>PVIJ01001129.1:0-219420 GCA_004024925.1 Scalopus aquaticus | reverse complement strand
TCCTCCTCCTCTATAGGCCATGCTGAGATGGTTCAGGCATTAGTCCTTAGAGCAACCCAGCTGTGTCACTGTTACCTGAAAAAGAGAGTAAAACAGGATCCCAATTCACAGACAAAATACATTCCACATTCCAAATCCACAAAAAAATAGCTTTGTTACTATAAATGAGTTAGCATTCCCCCTAGAAATAAAACAAAGCATACAGAGAATTGGTTTGATAACATTTGTTTGCTTGGCACTTACTATGTCAAAACTAGAGCCTATGATGTCTTTCTATCTTAATTTTGCTTTAGAAATACTGCTACACATAACTTTTAAAAACAAGGTTGTTATACCACAGAATGGGACAGTTTGCCATACTAACAAAGCAGCTCATTCCATTAAATATACGGCGTGCCAACGCTGCTCTAGACTGAGCCACCAATTCATCTCACCAAGTTCTGCTAGTACCAACTTGGCGGTTGACACTAAAAGGCACCTGGAGCTAGAACTATCTGAGAGCTCCTGCAGCAACTGCCACCAGTAGTGCCAGCTGCAGACATACAGACACACACACATATATTTTCTCCTTCCATAGCCAAGAATGGTGACAATCTACCAGCATCCTCCATTTTCTAGACCTTTCTTTCATTTATGTTAGTGTTTCTTCCATGAGTATTTTTTCCTTCCCTCCAGAGTCTAAAAATAAAGAGGAAGCTAAAAATAGGCTGGAGCTGCAGCCATTTCCTACATCTAAGTGAGAAATGCTTATCTCTGAGTTCCCCTAGACTCCCATCAGCATGAAATGGCTATTCAGTATTCATTACTTGTACGGATTCTCAGACTTTTAAAGCTCAACTTTCCAAGAGTCTTGGAAAGCTGGTGAAACTCTTCCTCAGCTTTACAAATGAGATTCCCATGCCTCCAGAAATCCAGCTATCCATCAGGATGTCATCCTAAAGGGAAGAGTTCCCAGTTTCCCCTGCAAACTCAAAATGCCAATTAGCTGCACGTACCCAGTCTTAGGTAGTCTCTCAACAAACTCATCTACATTTTTAAACAGTCTCAGAAATACCCGGTGTTTGTTGATCTGAATTCACTAATCATAATTATCACCAAATAACGAGAGTCTTCAAGTTTGTACTCTGAAGTGGTCTCCCTAACATTTTCTTACTGTGGTCTGTCACCTACACCCAAATTTTCCAGTCTGTTCAGTTTAAAAAGGTGGAGGATAAGGAAAACCGTGGGCCAAAAACCACATGAAATCAATGAAAGTAGTGAAACTGCAACGCCCTGTGCGGAGTCCGCCGACTCCCGGCGGGTGACCACACCTGACATCTTCACAGCCTAAAAGCTCAAGAAACCGCACGACCACAGACTGCGATTTCCAAGCCGAAGGGCCGCTTGGAGAGCGAGTGACCGCCAGTTCCGACTCACAACCGAGAAGCCTGACCACTTGGTTGAGCGCTGTGGTCAAGACCCCCCACCCCGCCACGAAAAAGTGGCAAAGGCGCGATGGCCTGAGGATTCTCGAGCCTGGCAACGAGTCCCCGCGCAGCCCATCGCCGCCAAAGCGCCCGAGGAGCCTTCGCGAGACAGCGGGAGACTCGGGCTCAAGAGGACGGGGCTTCCCCCGACTCCCCAGGAACTGGCCGGGCTTCCCTCACCGAGAGGTCGCCGGGAAGCGCCAGGGCCACGGAAGGAAGCTCCTGTTCATTCAGCGAGCCGGTCGGGGTCAGGCGAATCTCGCCGGGCCCCGGCGGAGAGAAAAACCCCGCGTGGGCCGGGCTCCGAGGCAGGGGTCCCGGAGCCCTACGCCCCCGCCCGCCTTAGCTCCGAGGAGCCGGCTCCAGCGCGGCCGCCTCGGCGCACGCTCGGTCCCGCTCCACTTGGAGACCCTCGACCCCCGACTCCGAGGCTCAGGTCGGGTCGGCTCCACCCCCGCTGGAGCCGGCCGGGCTGCCCCCGGGCCAGCCCAGCACCGGGGGGAAGCGGCCGAGAGTGCCGGTGCCGGGAGGTCAGACGCGCACTTACCGGCGAGTCCCATGGCCGCCAGTGTCCGGACCTCCCGCGGCAGTAGCCGGAGTCCCACCCCGAGCTTCCAAAGCACCAATCCGGGGCGTCCAAGCCCGAACGCCGCGCCCCCGAGGCAGCCAATCGCAAGCGGGTGCTGGGGTCACGTGCCGAGGCGACCCTCCGTCCCCACCCCTGCGCGCGGGATGTCGCGTCACCGCGCGCCGGCACAAGTCTCCACAATGTTCCGAAGCCCTGTTTTCTCCTTATTGAAATTCGTAACCCTCAGCTTAGCCATCGCTATGAATTCCTAACGTCGCCAAGCTCTCAAAATTGGCCCCGGGCTCTTCATGCGCGAGTAGCTCCCTGTAACCCTTCAGCTGGGTAAAGCCAGAACTCCCAGCGTGCCTCGCCGGGGCCCTTTAGCGCTGCTGGGAGTTGTAGTCTGGTGACCTTTGGCAGCTATTCCGAACTTCGAAAACTCCCAGGATGCACCGCGCCTGTATACCTAATCCTGCCCACGGTTTAGGTGGATACTGAGCCTTGGTTGCCTAGTAACAGCGTCCCGTTATGGGACCCGGTTCTCTCCGGCTTCAGATCCGAGTGTTTAGTGTGGGAGGGCTGCAGAAAGCCAGGGTCCTGGTAGCGTTTTCTGGGTGATCGCTATGCCACAGCAGAACTGTGTTGGTTCTTAACACTGTAGTAGGGTTCCCTGATGTAGCAAAACTACACAAAACGTCAAATCAAAACAAGTATTCTTTTTGAATTTCAGATAAGTAATTTTTTATGTAAATATGTCCCAACTATCGGGGACTTGACAAAACATTCAGCGTTTATCTGAAATTCAAATTTAACTGGACATGTATTTATCTGGCAACCGTATACTCTGGGGAGGAAGTCTTAAGGTCTGACCTGAAATTTCAACGCCCACTCAAACTGGTTCAGCTTGCTATGGTGGTGCTTGTCCAAGAGACTAAAGAGCCAGTAGGAATGCTTTGATGTCATCTGCTCCTGGTGGCTGTACTTGGAGCTCCCCAGCCCTGCCTACACTTTGGAAGCTGGGCCTTTCTGAGCACCATCACCATGCCATTACCAGCACCCCTTTTAGCCTGAAGAAATTCTACTCACCCCTGAAATTTCAGCTCCATTCTGATGCCCTCCCCAAGCATCAGGACAGAATCAAATCCTCCCACTTCTTTCGTTAGGTAGGACTTTAGCCACCCTCTGGTCTAGCACCTGTCAGGTGACACTCTACTTGTTTGCCTGACTACCACCCCCCTTCCTCCTCAACTTGATATTTTGTCAGAGTGCAGGAGAAAATTCCCCCACCCCATCTGGGATCTTCTAAGGCTGGACAGATGAACAAATTAACATCAGACAAATTAATAGGAGAAAAAGATGAAAATTTAATAATGTAAATATGGAGAATTTACATGATTGTAAATTCTAAAGAATGGTGGATGGACTGGGGATATTTATCCTGCATTTATGTGGTAGTGGGAAGACTGAGGCTTAGCCTGGGATCCCCAAACTTGCACATTCCAAACAGGTTTAGGGTCACGTGCCGAGGCGACCCTCTGCTGCATAAAGAAAAAGCGTATTTTGGTGTGTGAGATCTTTAAAAGAATGATTGCTCATAGAGGGGAAGAAGAGAAAGGATAGCATTTCCCAGTAAAAACTCAAAATCAACCTTGTGAGTAAATGCCCAGCCAAACAGGGTTAGTCTGAAGTGTGGCCGCGGAGGCCTGAAAGCTTACCACACGACTAAGGCACCTTCTGGGGCAAAAGGCACCAGGCAAGTCTGGGACGGAAGAAGGAAAATCAAGGTACAAGTCCAGATAAAGGCCACCATTGTCAGCTTTCCCATGTGTCTCCTCCACGTCCCCCAAGTCCCTGGTCTAAGTCCAAAGCTGAAGCAAAGGGGCCCTTTTTCTTCACGTGTCTGTTTAGTCCATGTGACTCTCCTCCCGTGTCTCTCCCAAGTATTCTATATCTTCATCCAGCCACTCAGCTCCACCCCTCATTAGATGGGGCAGGGAAGCTGGAAGGTCCCCTTTTTATGGAGATTCCTGTTGCAGTTGGTAACTGTATTTGTTGGTTAAATGTCTACCCTCCCTGCCAAATAGTACACTGAGGCAGGGTCTATTCCTGATGAGAGATTTTGAATACATTTTAGTTGTAATAATGAATTTCTTTGCTTATGCCAGCAAGTCCCTGACACCATCAACGTACCCAACAAAATGGATTAATGGCTCATGGGGTGATGAAAGTTACAGTGCGGTGATACAATTCAAAGAGCGTTTGGGGGCCTCCCTGGTGGCGCAACGGGTTAAGCGCAGCACTATGAAGCTATCCAGAGCCACTGCAGCACGAGTTCAATACCAGCTGAGGAGCTTCCCACATGGCACAGCAGACCACTCCTGCCTCACCCGCTACTCCCCTCAGCAGTGTATTTCGGTCTATCTTTAAAAAAAAACAAAAACAAAGAGCATTTGGGTCGTAGGGTGTGAAGTAATTTTGAGTTACCTTTAATGAGTAAGGCTCATGAAGAAAGAGATACTCTGTCCTTGTTCACACTGAAGCCTTAGAGAATAAGGTGATGAAGAGTCAAGGACATTTATTCAAGCTTAATAACTTGCAGTGGGTTTCGCAGATAACACCAATGCCACCAGCTGATACAGCATGGTTTTGCTCTCCTCTGCATTTTTGCAATAGTTTTCAAGGCAAAGAACATTGGTAGAAATCCTGGAGGATATAAATCCAGGCCTCATTTATTGAGTCCCTGGTTTGTCCCACTCATAGTTCGGATCTCAATACACATTTGAAATTCTCCCATGAATCTTCTAAGCTCCAACACTCCTTCAAAAGAGTAGTTTAGATCTTTTTTCAAAATAGAACGAATATTTCCTACTTGTTATCAAACACTGTGGAGTGTTGTATGTTTTAAAAGCTTTTTATCGGTCCTAGCTTTTACAACATTTTACCAATAGTAAAAAGAAATCCACTTTCCTTGAGAGGTTCTTTGTGTTTTAAATATAGTAGAACAAGCTGACCTTTATAAATAGATATTAATAAAGACACCATTTTTGGCGTCACTGTAGGGGAGGGGCTTGCGAAAACTACAGGCCTTCTTCCCACGTTGTCTGAAAACACAGAACATTTATCACACTCCAGTCTTTGACCTAGGCACTGAGTATCAGAGAGCAAATAAATCATGATTCTGTACACGGTTCACAATGTCACATGGGTGTATATACCTCCAATTATCGTGAGTTAAACCTCAAGCAAAGGTGTTCATTTGAGCCTATTTCTAGAAGTCAAAAGTGTAGCTGCAGGATTAAGTGTCCTGCCTCAAGGTGTGCCTTTAGAGAATGTTCTTAGAAACCACTAAAATAAAGGCAGTGTATTCTGATTACACTTAATAAAATCCGAAGGCAATTGGTAGCAGTTAGAGCATAAAAAGGTCTATCAGTGGCAAAGTGTAAAATAAACGAGCATCTCACCTTCCCCTGAAAGTCAGTTCTTTGCAAATTCACATGTAAATTAGCTCCTTGGATAACTTTGGAGTGGGAAGGGGGCACGTTCCTATTGAGAGGGTGCAATCCGTGTCCAGGGCACTGGACAGGGAACATCTGGCATGAGCTTTACCCACAAGGAACCAAGACAGAGTTCAGTCACGTGTAAGTACCTCTGCTAAAATTAGGAAGCGATAGTGCCTAAAGGGACACACAGAAAAAATCCTGCGAGTTCAGAGGGAAAGAGTATTTCTGGCTGGCAGCACTTATCTGGTAGAACTAGAGGACATCCACGCAATGCTGGGGGTGAGATCACCCCAAGAGCAATGGGGATGGGCACGGAACAGGGGCTGCCTGTCCAGGTCCCCTGTGGTGTATGTACACAGGGACAAAGAAGGGGAAGCGTTCACTAGGAGGGGGTGCCATTTCCGGGGAAGGCTGGAGGGATTTGGTAGAGGACCTTACTAGGATGGATTGGAGCCAGACTTCCGGCCAAGATGACATTTCCAATGAATATTTGAGTCTCCTCATTCTTCCATCTGCTTCAGATAGAAAAATAAGCTATATCAATGAGAACATGAAAATGTTATCATGTGTAAGAAGAAGATTAGTAACAATCAAAGGCAAAATGATCATCAGACCAAAGCCATGTAGGCCCTAGACTCTGTATGCAGGAAGAAATAAACCAGGTTCCGCTTTCCTAGAATATAAACAATAGAGGCTAAGTGGGCTCCCATGTGGCTAGAAACAGGAACCAGCCTTGGGTGACACTGTCCCATCGGTGGCTTTCCAATATCTTTATCTAATCCCCTCTCAAATGGACTCTGGGGTCTGGCCACGTGACTTGCTTGGCCTCTCCCATTCACCCTGTCCTCAGTGTATGCTTAAAAAGTAATTCCTTTGGCAGCTCTCCTGCCCACCTGTGACTAAGCAGTTGCTTTTCTTTTGCTTTCTTCTTTTCCTAATAAACCTGTTCTTTCAAAATGTAAAAAACAAAACCAAAAAAAAAAAACCCATTACTTCTGGGAGCATTTACTTTACTCAGGAGACTGGAAGAGAGCAAAAGTAGGGGCATGTGTTTAATGCACTACTTGAACCCAAAACTCTCGTCTCCAAAAGCTGTGAGCTACACCAAGAAAGTAACTAGAACTCTTTAATGAATGTATCCTCAATGTTATTTAAATGCGGAGAACTGAAACCTCAGTGACTACTCCTCAGCCTCACTGGGCAGCAAAGCTACACAATGACAATGTGGTGTGGTCACCCAGTTCCAAGGACTCATCCAAACCAGGGTATTTCTGCAGAAAGAAACAATCCAATTCTTAGTATTTGATGCTAGCTGATTCCACTTGACAAAGGAAAGGGTATTTGATAGCAGGGGGCTGGCTAAAATGACCAAATAATAAATACTTTAGGTATCGCAGACCTATGATATGACACAGTCTCTGGTGACCACTCAAATCAAAAGCAGCCATAGACAGTACATGAACGAAACTGCCAGGCTGTGAAACATTACAAAAACAGGCAGTGGACTGAAATTGACCAGTGAGCCATCGCCCTAGGCCCCTGTTCTAAGACAGACAATGTCAGCATTAAAATTACAAATGGCAGGTTTTTTATTTTACTAAGCTATTGCAAGGATCAAATGGCATATCTTTGGACCTTTTTCATTTCATAAATATTTGGGAGGAGATCATCACTTCGATTCCTTTCTTGAGTTGCAACTTCCGAAGAATTCAGATACACATATAATCTAGCTAAGTTCTAACAATATGAGTGACGTAAAATTACTTGCCTTTCCATTTTGAGCTTCTTTTTTCACTCACAGGCCACAAAATCAATGCAACACTTCATCATTTATTCACTAATTGTTTATGAGGCACCTATATTTGCAAGGCACCATTCTCACACTGGGGATTATGAGTAAGTTAGAGCAAGTCCAGCTCTTGTTGACCAAATCCATTAGGTTCACAATTTTCACAAAACTATCCTTTTCCTTAAAAGCCCACAAAGGATTAGTTCTGTCCTGCTGTGTAAGTATCTCAGACAGCATTTTCATCTCCTCCAACTCTGACCATTCCGTTTCCCAATCTACCACTTTCTCTAAAGGGCCTCCCAGCAAACTGTCTCAGTGACAGATTTATGATCTGTGTTGTCACACTAATACATTCCCTTTATTTATCTAGGCTTTGACGCTTAGGTAGTCAGGGACATCATGCATTGCTGGCATGTATTCTCCTTGTTTTAAGCACTTGGGATTTTTCATATTTTTATTTCGCAACAAGTTGAGAACTTCAGCCCTCATTCCACACATATGACTAATACCTCTGTACAATAACCAGTGAAGTGGAATAGGGCAATGGGCCGTACCTCTACCTGACCAGCTCTCTCCCATCCCAGTCTCAAGGATGCACATGCCAAACTCTTGGTGGTTATTGGAGGTTAAGGAGGAAAAGGGGGTAGAGGTTTAGGAGGACAAAGCCAGACCCCATATAGCTCTGTCCCAGTCCAGAATCCCCTGTCCTGCCTCCATGTAGATGGCAATTAGGAGACCAGCTTCACTGACCACAGCCTGGTTTAAGTTGGTTTTACCAGAGCCAGGGATCGAGGATAAGCCAAGAACTGTGCTCACAGGCCTGTTTCTTTCTTTTGGGGCACTCCCCCGAATTTGTAAAGTACAGCGTATTTTTTTTCACTTACGGTAACTCAAGTGAAAGAATCAGCTCTGAGATGCAGGGAGATGACAGTGCTGTCCACGTTTGGCAGGTGAGGAAGCTGGGGCTCCACGAAGCCACTCAGCCTCGTGACGTGCGAGGGGGCAGAGCCTGTTCTTCCCCATCTTTCTGCTCGTCCAGGATCGAGCTCTCTTCGTCGGTTCGGGAGGAACAAAGTTAGGGCCTCCTTTCACTGCAGATGACCCTGGGGTCATCTGCTGCCCAGCTCTCAAGAGAACTTAACCAAACATGATGGAGGAGGAAAGAGTGGGAGAAACTAAAAGAGGAACAAGGAGCCGAACGCTGATAGAACGAAGGAACCTGTTACATTGAGTTACGTGCGAGTCCTGACAGAAGCATGAGACTCAAGGGAAAACCAGGAAGAAGGCCCACTGACGTCAAGGTCGTAAAGTGAAGTGAAGGGAACAGCGGCAGGAGAGGAGGGACTGCGCTGATGCCAGTAAATGATGAGAGCGATGGTGGATTCTGGGAGCTCTTCCCCCACCAGGTCAAATTCAGTCATGTCCCCAGGGCAGGGACTGAGAAGAAAGCCAGGACAGAAGCAGAGGACCCCGCCCAGACCTCAGAAAATGTCAATGAGTAGGGGAGACTTCAGCAGCTGCTTAGGAACCCTGGGAGGTAGGGCAGGGACAAGGGGCAAGATCCAGCAATTCTACTCTAGGCCTTCAAGAGAAACAAAGCTAGTTGTCCTGTATCCGTCCACACGGCCTGTCTCCTTGTGCTTGCGCTGCTCCAGGTGGCGTGGCCTAAGCCTCTCAGGTTACACAGATCTGCTTGTGACACAGCTCTCAACTGTAAGGAGGTCACTGTGTAACGAGGAGACGCGCACACACGGAGCTATCTCCAGGCGTGTGTGGCAAGTGCTGCCGGGTTCTCTGTCTCTGCCCCTCTCTCCTTCATCCGCCCACCCACCCAGCCACACATCTGTCTCTATTGGATGCCAGGAGGAGACATCGACTTTTCAGTTATTTGCTAAAATAACCTAGTTCTGCTGATGCTGCTAAATTCCCACCGTTATACCAAACTTTCAGTAAAGTGTATGTATGCCATCAACAAATTATTTATGGGAGCAATGGAGGGAAAGCAAAGGGAAAAGACTTAAACTCCTTTCCCAGACAGCTGTGGAACAGAAAGGGGAATGACCAGAATTGAGATGCTTATGAGACTGGGAGTTGAGTCCATGCAGGAACATGAGGTAGAGGTGGCAGGAGAATCACCAGCCCTCAGAAATGCCAGGGCGTCGGGGGCCCTCCTCTGTCATGGGGTGGGGGCCAATTACAGTTGAATGGAATCTCAAGGGCAAGAGAACTACTCCAATTTCCCAACACTAACATCCAGTTCTGTGGGGTTCAGGACCCTCCCCATACCTCGCACTTCTAAATTCCTTCCTCTCTCAAAAACATCTCAAAAACATTCTTTAGCATAAAATTTAAAGTGGTAGCATATTAAATAATACATCATTCTATGCCTTGACTACTGGTGTTTATTTTCTTTAAATACATTTAAATATGAAACAACGGTAGTTTGGTAAACCCAAAGCTACAAGCCGGACAGTTATCAGAATATCAGTACTGGTCAGACAAATCAAAAAATCTGCAGGAAAAAGAATCAGAATAATTCACGAGAGTCGCAATTAGCAAAGGACTTCGAGACTACACAGGCCGCCTCACTGCTGCGCGCAGTCGCACCTGCCACTCCGTAGGGCTAAACCTTTTCCATTCACCAAAAAAATAAAAGGTTACCCAGTCCCCCTCCTCAGCATGTAGAGTCATCCTCAGAAACATCTGTCAGTGAACCAGGGAACCCTCCATTGGTGCTTAAAGGAAGGTGGCTGGATTTACGGGGAGACTATGTAAAGTGAATTTTTTTCCAACACCGGGAGAAATACAGTGACAGCAACTTGGCAAAGCAGCACGCTGTTTAGAATGACTGTGAGGGGACACTGGAAACAAAGCTGGGTCAAGGATTTTCTCGACCCCGGAGCCCAAGGGCAGCCCTTTTCTCCTTTGGAAATCGGCAGTGCTTTGCACACGCAGGTTTTCCACTGGCACACGTTCTGGTGTGAAAGGGGCATCTGTCCTCACAGCTGTGGCAAAAGAAAATAACACGAGGATTCCGAATCAAGGACTACATTCAAAGGCTTGACTCTGCTCTGATTTGATTAAGTTTTTAGAGTAAAAATTCCAGATGTGTATTTTAAATGTCAATATAAAATCCTGAATAATTTTCCCACATGGGCTCAAAATCTAGTCAAGCCCAATCAGTAACCCCCAAGTGTTCTATTCATCCATGAATTTCTCGTTATATGAATCCGTGACATCACCTCCCTCAAAGAAAAAACAAACAGGGACACGCGGAGTGAGAGATGGAGCCATTCTTTTGCTGATCTGAACCTCGCCCCCATCACTGTTTAAATCTTATCAATTTAGCTTTTTGTTTAAGATCTATAAATCAACAAATAACAATCAGGTTTTTCTTTTTTCAATACATTTTTATTTAGCTTACATTGATTTATAACATTATGTAAGTTTCAGGTGTGTCATTATAATTGGACATCTGCGTAGGTTAAACCGTGCTTGCCGCCAAAAGTCTCGTTTCTAACCAACACCCTACAACTGACCCCCTTTAACCCCTTCACCCCATCTGAATGCACTTCCCCTCTGGTAACCACCGATCCATCCTAAGAGGCTTTTGTTTGTTTGCTTTGTTTCTTTATATTCCACATGAGTGAAATCATAAGGCACGTCAAAATTATAAGGATTTTCTTGATTTCATAATTCATAATTCATCGTCACTCTACAGAGTCTCCTTTATTCTTTACTTGCTCATTCATCTGTTTTACCGTCAGATACAGGCTTGGGCACTCAAAAATATAGCTTACTAAGGGATCACACTGAATCGAAATGGCACTGACATTAAATGTCAATGAATCAAGTTAAAATGAACACGAAAATGCCATTCACCTGCATGTATCTGGGTGAAAGATCTTGTGCTTTTGGCAGCAGCTCTCCAGACTTTCTCTGCACTCAATGCAACTGCAGTTTTCTGGGTGCTGGATAAGATCCTGGGGACACGGTGTTTTACAGATGCACTCGCAACGATCTTCATCAAACTTCATATGAGGCCCACAGAGAGCCAGATCCTGGAGATGAGGGGCGTCTAAAGACAAACAGGCGAGTGTTGGTGGAAGAGCCATAGCATGGAGAATGGGGCCACCAAAGTGTGCATCATCCTAGAATAACTTGCATTCACTTAAGATTCTTTCCTATAGATTTCTGCTCCTAATATTTTTTTTAAAGATTTATTTTTTATTTATACATACAAGCTGGGGTACAAGCCGGAGCTGTGGGGTGGCGAGAGGGTTCACCAGAGACAGAGCGGATAGCAGAACAGGCAGATCAGAACTACACTGCTGAGGGGAGCAGCGGGCGAGGCAGGAGAGGTCTGCCGCGCCATGTGGGATTCTCCCCGGCCGGGCGTCGAACTCGCGTCGCCGCTGCCGACAGCTCCACAGCGCAGCGCTCAACCGCTGTGCCACTGGGGAGGCCCTCTGCTCCTAATATTTTAAGAGGATGAAGGAGATTCACAATACAAACTATTCACGTGTTCTCACATTTGTGATAAAAATGTTATAAACTGAATATTTTTGTAAGCTTTTTAAAGAGAGCCTTCGTTTGGTGACATGTTAAGAGTCCAAACACTCACAATCAAATATTCATCATAAAATATAGGCGGTCTAAAGATTTTGAGCTTAATCCTTCCCAGTTCTTGGGCAGGGGAGATTGAGAGGAGAATGGAACAGAAATGATGGCATTCTTGGGGCACCCCTCATACCTTCCAGACAGTAGGGCATTTCCTCAGTGCAGATCACAGCATGACATACAACAATGACCTTGAACTTTAATTCATTTGCTGGAAGATATATTTAGCTGAGAGAGGAGGGTCTGAGAAGTTTTTGATACACTTAGGTGGCAGATACTTCTAGAAAGTGTACCAAATAACTGGCTAACTCTCTCTCCACATCCACTTCCGATCAAATCGAAATTCATCGCAAAAAAAAAAAAATGGAAGAGATAGAAATTGCAGAAGAACTTGACTATGTCACCTTAGCATCTTTGCTAGAAGGTTTTGGAGGAAACTACATATTTAGTTTCTTTCCCAATCCGGCTTCTCTTCCAGTTTGTCTGATTCAGGCATATCACTCTTGACTCACCCACCATATTAATTCTAATCACTACGTCGACCCATGTCGGCCTCCCTGAAAGTGTTCCTTCTCCCCATCACCATTGTCACTGCCCCGATTCACTGAGTACCTTGTAGTGTGTGTGTGCTTGTGTGTGTGTGTATGTGTATATGTGTGTATGTATGGCTGCCATTCATCTTGCCACCACAGTTTTACTCCTTCAACCCATTATCAGTGCAAATCACATCTCTACTACTTCAAGGACCTTAAAAGGTTCCCCTCTTTTACAATAAAAGTCAGTTTTCCCACTAGGACACCGAGATTCTCCATGGACCCTACTAACCTCCTGATTCATCTTCTGTCTCTTCCCTCATATACCGCATGACTCAAACCAAATTACGGTACTTTCTGCTCCCCTGATAAGGCAGGGTCTCTCAAATCCATGCCTTTGGCCTTGCCCTCTTCTCTGCTAGTCATCCTTCCCTCTGCTATTTTTCCCAACTCCTGAGACTTTGCTAAGTGCCCTTACTCTGCACATTTCCACATTGTCCTTTCTTGCATTGCTTACATACTTCTGTTTATTTCTGTTTCCTCTATTGAGTAAAAATCCTGAAGATTAGAGACCAGGTCATCATTCTGACATAAAATAGGCACCTGATAAGTGTCCACTGAGTTTGTTTGGTATAATAAAAGGGTCCTGGAGCAGGCTGTGTATGGGAACTCTGAAGAATCCCACCCAGCATTCTAAGACATTGGGTTACACCACCTATTCCTGCCATACTGATCATTGATGACATAACAAAATGGCACTTTCATGTCACCACCCAATCTGATAGTTTTGAGTTGATGATCTTTGAGGGACCAGGTGGAATGGGTGTTGGAAGACTAGATCCAAAGAGATGCCATTCTGAGTTGTGTGAGGAGGAAAACAGTAAGCTTTGTCATATGCCAGGAAGACAGATGTCACTTTGGGGCAAGAGACTAGTTGCCAGGTAGGTAAGGAGCGCTTAAGAGGTTTGCATGGATCACTAGGTGGCAGTAGAGATTCACTCAGAACCATTCAGGCAGGACCAACTCTGTCCTCGGACAGGACGGTTTAGGGAACACAAGGAGTTCACTGAACACCATTCAGCAAGATACTTGGCAGAGGCTGGTGGCACATCCTTAAGGCAAGTTAAAGTAACAGACTGGATATAGGAGAACTGAGGCAAGCAGCAACTAGTTAAGGGTGACACCCTGAAATAGTCATATCAATTGCAATCTTAGGGCAGCTGATGGCAGGAGATCAGTGTGTTCTGCTTCCAGCCTTGTTCCAGTTATCATGTTTATCCATGAACTGATAGGATTTTTCAAAGCAAATTCTTGGGGTCGTAGCCATCTTGAGGAATTTACAATACAGAACAAGGACCACCCCCTCACCCAGCTTCTTCCCTCCTTCCTTTCTTTTTTCTTTATTTTTTTTTTATTGTTCATTTAAACAGTTTAAAGAAATGATCTGGATTGACAAGATGCAACTGGATTGGACTTGGACTTGGATTTGCCAGCCCAAATGTGTTGTGAGGACTGAATACTTAGCACACACAAAAGGCTTACGGCGCCGCGCAGTCACAGCACACGCTCAATCAACGCTAGTCGCTATTGCGATTTTCATTATTCCTATTACTGTTTTGCTGCTGTGATCATTACCTTCCATTCCAGCGAGTGGGTTCTCCTCCTGTAAGACACATTTACATATGCTGTTATCCCAGAGCATGTCAATAGGACAGAGTTTCTTGGAATGGGAACAGCTAGGAAAAGAAAACAACCAACCAGATTTTAAGACTTTCAAGGGTAATCCAACCACCCGAACATTTTTTTAAAATGTGGACTACGTTTCTGAGTAGAGAACAGTAAAGATTTGAAGGTGCTTAATTCATATTTATGGTAATTACAAATATTCCATTTGGGAACTAAGCTGTCGTTTTGGAAAGTTCTACTCTTTTGAAGAAGATTGGTGTTGAGACTATGTGAACTGGCTATTAACAGAGCTTAGTTACCAAAAGTAAATATTGTTCTAACATAGTTCCTAAGTACTATCCTCTTTAAAATGGAGATAAGAACACTGGCCAGGACACAGTAACATTCTAAGGATAAATGCTCCTTTTCTAGGAGCTTTCTCTACTACTTGAAAGAGGCAGACCTGTCCTCCCGGGTCAGCGTCATGAACACACCCGCACACTCTGCCACCTGTGCTACTCTCGCCAGAGCTCAGTTTCCCACTTACTGTCCTTGTGTGCTCATCAGCATTTGTAAGCTGGTCTTCATTGGTTTCTCAATATTCGCCTTTTTTCAAGTCAATAATTCTTACCTTGATTTCAGACCACTGCAAGCGGCCATAATTTGTCTCATAAAGAATCACAAAATACTCTCAAGAAAATGTCAAAGTCCAATTAAGTTTCAGTCATTTTAATGTAAAATAAGAAGTTCCCATTTGGTACTCTTAAGAGGAAGGGTAGAAAGCTGTCAAGCTCAAATACAGATGGTTTTGCCACTCCCCACTGGCCCCAGGAATCTTCCCTACCCCACCCGCCAACTTCAGGCTTAAATGCATAAACAGCCTGACACGAGTCGAGCTCGTCCAAGGAATTTAAGGTCCAAGTAGTTTTACAGCTGGCTTAGACCACATGTGCTAGGAACAAAGGCATCAACACGTACACGTGCTGAGTTCATAACCACTGGTCCTCCCGGAGTGTACCTCTAAGACTTCATGAAAGTACTACTTTTTGCCAAGGTAATTACCAGTAGATCTGGTTAGAAGGTAAAAGGTGAAAAATCTTGATGGGGAAGTGATGACTCTATGGGGAACAAAGACTTCACACCCGCTGTGGTAAAGGCAAGAGGACGCTTAATCGAGTACGAGAAATGCTTACAGATCTTCTTCTGGGATCTGGATGGATCTTCTGATAATCGAGAAGGGATGGCGGGGAGCTGTTGGCAAACACTTGCAGCCCGTATGATTGGCGACCTTAACAGGCACTAATTCGGGCACTGATGTCAAGGGCACGGATATCTCGAAGAGCTGGAGGAAGGGAAGAGAACCACAACACATAAAGGCTTTTTAAAAATTAATTTCTACAGTCTACTTTTCACCTTTGTCCTTTCTGGTGCCTCGCAAAGCGGCCCACTAACATCAGAACGAATAAGGATAAGAGCCGGCATGATGGAGAGAAGACTGGGCTGGGACTCAGGAGACTGGGGATTAAAGACTTTACTAAGTATTTCACTTTGGTCAAATCTCTTCACTTTTTGGTATCACCAGCACCCCTTTCAAATGGCTCTGTTGATCTCTGCTCCTCCTCTAAGTTTGACTGTCAGACGTGAATGAAAGTAGGCCTCTGAAGTGCCTTTGGGGCCATGGGGGATGGGTTAGTGTTCAAAACTACTTGTTTAGCCCTTCCCACACCATCTCCCTTGAAGGAACACAGTCTCCTGTTCCTTGACTTTGGATCTGGCTGTGTGACTTGGAAGGCTACGGGGCAACTCCAGTGCTGCCGCAGTGGGGGTGCGGTGGCCTTAAGAAAACTCGGATCTGGCAGGCTTGCTGGTGGCGGGAAGACGCAGAGAACAGACCTGGACTCAATCTGCAGCCCAAGTCAGCCCAACTGAGTCCACTGTAAACTGACCGAACCTCAGATACATGAGGGAGGATTAGGCACTGTTTTTGAAGCCACTGAATTTCAGGTGTTTATTAAGCAACATTACATAATAATAGCTAGCTGATATAAGATCATCATGCCCAGACAAATAACGATAAGTAACATGAAGATCACCTTCTGTGTATGTGTGTATGCCAGGCCCTGCTGTAAGCACTTTGATAATTAATTCATATGTCCTTTTTAACAACATTACGGGAGGACTTTATCCACTCTGCCCCCCACCTGCAGGTGAAGAAACATGTACAGCGAGGTCACATAACATTTCTAAGTCCAGATAGGTACTGATTGGAAGAGGAGGGGTTTGGACTCAGGTAGTCTACTCCCTGGTCAGGTGACACTCTTCAGAATATGCCTCCTTACTTTTGGGAATGAAACTGCTTTGACCCAAAGAAACAAGGTGGATCTTGGCAAGCAGGAATGAGAGAAATGTCCATCCCCTTGTTCTAGAGTGGGTCTATGATTTAGGAATGAATTTGAACTTGATTTTAATTGCTGCCCATTCAAATCACCATTGCAGATAGTCCTTACTACACGCTTTGCTTTGTTTCTAAGAGGTGTTTCACGGACTAGCCCCTAACTTTGGGATGAGAGATGGTTCTTTAAAACCACTATTAAAATGTTCAAATATGCACATTTGGAAAGACGAACTGCTCTACACTTAAGTACACTCTTCAAAACTAATCATTCATTGGGTACCCCAGTCAAAATAAAGCACAGCTATCTGTTAAGTGGAAATAATCCATTAAAGTCATGTTTATTCTGACCTTTCTCGATGTAATGGAACCTCCATGGGTCTGAGTAAGAGAGTGTTTTAGAGTGTTTACTTTGCATCAACTTCATCTTCTTGTGAAATTTTTCAGCTGTGCTCTAAGGAATAACATGGTCATAAACGAAAGCCTCTTACATTATGCAAGCTTTGTTTCCACTGACAGTTGGTGCTTAGCCAAATGTATGCTATTTTTTTTTCCCGATTGGCAAATAGAAGAGGTCAGTAATTTCACAACTTCCAAGATTTTCTGAAAGGATTCAGAGAAAGAAACTCCAGCTTAAGGAGTATTTCAGGGTGTGAGAGGGAACAAAATGAGCGATAACTTTACCTAGTACTGAACAAATTAGCATTCTATTTTTCTCATCCAATTAAGATAACTACCTAACACGCAGATATGTGGTGAATATGTCTTTGTATTATGCTACCTCTCTCACCATCCCGAGGAGCACAGACTGTATGAGTAAAGGTGACAATTATGTATGACAACATGCAGGAGGAATTTGCAACACAGATCCAAATGGAATGAATGCAGCTTGGCTTAGAGCTTTTTCAGCTGTCTTCCTAAGTTCCTTATCACCATTCTTCCACGCAACGCTGATCACGCTTGACTACAATATGGTAGCGGTAGAAAGGGAAACTCATCTACCGAGCAAAAGGATATTAGAAAATGGAGAAGCAAGACTTATCTTTTTCATGGGACTCGAGGATTATTTCCCAAGGATCTCTGATGCACGTTCTGGATGTTCTTTGCGGGGCCCTCCGAAGACGCCATCTTCCTCCACCTCTCCCACTGGTCTGAGGGGCGGGGCACCGGCCCCCTCATCTGCAGCTCTAGGTCCTCTCAGCTCCCCCACTCTCTACTCTGCCCCCTGCCAGTACGTGAGCAGCCCTCTCCCCACTGTCTGGGTCCCCACCCCTCGCCTCACCAGTCTAAGGGTGGACACGGCACCCCCTTTCTGCTAGTTGTGGTGGCCACCAGCACGTCCTCCTGCCCCCACGCCTGTCCTCACCTTCACTGAATGATTCTCCCTCCTTCCATCTGAGCAACACAGAACCTAGAATATACAAGACTTCATCTCTTTTATCGTTCTAGTAATGTCAACATGGCTTTCTAATTTTTGATATGACAGCCTCGGAGAGGCAGTAACTGAGGACAGTTCAGACTCTGGAGTCGCACAGATCTGGATCCACAAGTTACCTCAGTGTCCTCATCTATCTATGGCTAGCCCCCCAGGAGGAATAGACGATACCCTTGGAGCTTGTTTCAGGGTCCAATGAAGTAACCCCCAGAAAGCATTTAGCATAGGGCTTGGCAGCAGACTTAGGGGGCGCTGTCATCACTGCCACCACCCGGCCTCAGAGAGGGCCTGTTGGCCACCAGCCTCCTACCTGTTTGGAAACGTAGGAGGTGCTTGTGTTCACACAGACGAGGCTCTCCTCATTGCAGCAGCCGCCACAGCGGAAGACGCTCACGCAGGGCGGCTTGAAGAACGTGTTGGTGCTTCTTCCCAGCTCGCTGGCCACCTCCACGCATGTCTCTCTGGGGCTGCACTGGGTTCTCTGCCACTCTTCGTCTATAACTGCAGAGAGGCAGCTGCAGGTGAAAGAGCCCTGACACCCCACAGGGGCCCAGCTCAGGCTGAACCCAGTATCTGCTCCTCACACTGGCAAGAGTTGACTGCCTGGAAGTTTCGGTCATTTGTTCCAGCAAAGATTACTTCAGAAAAATTAAAAGCTGAACCTGTGTTCCTTCCCATTTATACAATACAATATATAACCTATTGTAGACGATAATAATTTTTTTTTCCTTTGGGCACATCTGGAGGAGCTGACAGGTAAGGAAGCACAGGGACCAGGCCCAGCAATAACGTGCTGCTCACTAAGCAATTTATGGCACAGCCAGAGAGCGCTGCTGCCTGAGGCCAAGTGTGCGTAGGTTTTAGTATCTTTCAGAGGCCTGTTTCCGTTGCTTGCTCAAGTAACTACAGTAGGACCCCAACCTGGCAAGCACGTGAATGGAAATTTAAGTGGAAATAATCTTTCCTGGAGTGAGTTTTCTCATTTGCAAGTGCCTGATACCAGTGTTTACATAAAACGATGGAAGAAGCCTGTTCAGTGGGTGGAAGGAACGACATTCTGGCCATTCTAGCCAAGTCAAGGGAAACAAGAAAAAGAGACAAACCTCTGGGAATAAGAAGATTACACGCATTTTTGTAAAACAGTACTTGTTTTTCTCTCACAGTTGATTTTTTAAAATTAGATGTTGACACTGATACTTGATGTTGTGTAGCCTTTCTACAGATGTTTTTGGGAAATAATTCAATTTTATGAGAGAGACAATTACAGATGTCCTTTTGGCTTGCCATGGAACTGCCTATTTCATTACCCGTTGGTGGGGGCGGTGGAAACTTCTTGTGGTAGGCAGTTTCTAAACTGACTGCCAATGATGCCCGCCTCCTGGGGTTCTCGCCCTCACGGAGTCTCCTCTGTGTGTAGGGGCTGGATCTTATGACTCACTTCTTATGAAGACAATACAGCAAAAGTAATGGAACATCACTTTTGTGATTAGGTTAAAAAAGACTGTGACATCCACCTTGCTCGAAGATTCTGGCTGGCTCTCTCTTTCTCTTGCCTTCTGGGCTTATGGGCATGGATGAAGCGCGCTGCCATGTTGGAAAGGCCCACAATGGCCTGTGAGGAATTGAGTCCTGGCAAAAGCTACCGAGTGAACTAGAAAGCATTGTCCTGCCCCAACTGAACCTGGAGGCAGTGCCAATCCCTTGACTGCAGCCTCTAGGTAAGTTACTCTAGAGAAACCCTAAAGGAGAGACCCCCAACTAGGGCAGGTCTGCATTTCTGACCCACAGAAACAGTGAGAGAAAACACACTGTCTTAAGCAGCTAAGTTTAGGGGTAACACGTTTTGTAACAGTACATAAACTCTTCTCCATTTTTCATCCAACTTCAAAATTTTTTACTGAGTCTCCCCAGGTCATTCTGAATTTCCATACATGGGACCATGTTTCAAGTAGAAGGGATAGAGAGAACTTCCATTAAAAGCATACAGACATAATATATTGTTGGAGATCTGTCCCTACTGTCTAAATTTTCCCCTTAAAACATCTTTTCCATATCTATCTTCCATCCCCCTCTTGTCCCAATTTTCTTCACATGTTGCTTCTTCAATCACCAAAAACACGGTGTGCAAGATTTCTGGCCCACTGAGAAATGCGGCATGCTACACAATTTGCCTCAACTTTGTTTTTTCATAATAAAATCTTTTATCCTAAGAAACCATTTTTATACTCCAGATTATGAATATTTATATAAAGAGCCAGAAGGCTGTAAACACAAGAGATGAATTATCCAACTAGGCATTAATATGGCTGTGATTTAATTCTGTATGTGAATCATGAATCCTTGAAAAAACAAGTAATCAACTTATGAAAATATTCCTTGTTTAAAATTCAACTTAAATACTGCTTTCCATTTACTTTTCAAAATAAAATTAAGCTCTGAAAGTTGGAGCCAAGTTGTGTGGAACTGTGGCCAGTGGCACTGATGAGAGGTTCACAAGTCCTGCTCCACTTTTCTACTGCCCCACAGGGCTGCTAGGCCTCAGGGAGGGTTGATAGAAGTTATAACTGGTGTGAAGCACCAATTTGACTGTTTCCAGCCTCTAACTTAGTAACTGATTTTAGATGATCCTCCATGTCATAAGAGAAATCTTAGAATTGGACAATTCTATATATTTTTTAAAAGATTTATTTATTTATGCATACAAGCTGGGGTACAGGCAGAGGTGTGGGGCGGCGAGAAGGTTCACCAGAGATAGAGTGGGGAGCAGCACAGGAAGATACACTGCTGAGGGGAGCAGCGGGCAAGGCAGGAGAGGTCTGTCGCGCCATGTGGGAATCTCCCCGTCCAGGCGTCGAACTCGCATCGCCACTGCCGACAGTTCCACAGCGCAGCGCTTAACCGCTGCGCCACCAGGGAGGCCCAATTCTCTATTTTTTATGCTTTAAGAAAGATTACAATTTTTTATGGCTTTCTACTTAGAAAATGTCAATGTCAGTTTTGAAAATCACCTCATCTTCACCGAGTGCCTCAGGCGCTGGCCTCTGGCCTCTGGCCTTCAGACAGGTAATCTGTGTAAGGCCTGGGATATCTAGGTGAGGGCTGACCCCTTTGTTTTCATGAAGGCTAATCGACCAGAACTAGACCCTCAAATCTCTGACAAAAATGACTTCTAGGCCACAGTTCCAATCACCTCAACTCATCTGGACATGCAGTCACGCCCATGAGCTCAAAGAATCCTCCTTACACAGATGCGGGCCATGCTGCCAAGGGATTTATCTCTGCCCACACACGGCTGACCCCTTAGCCAACCAAGCTGCCTGGGCCACATCACAATCTTCACATGGGGAAAAAATAGGAAACTCTAGTGAGAAAGAAAAGAGTAATTTTTGGCATGGTAACACACATCTGAGGAGGTGTGAACTTCCAGTGCTACCTCAATAAAGAAAAAGATATAATTCCAAAGTCATCTAGACATGTAAACAACTGACAAATCAGTTTTTGAAACTGAAGTATAAGTAAATAATTAAAGTCCCATAACTATCAAAAGATAATCAAAACTAACTCTAATTCTCCAAAGGTATTTGTGTATAATATGTACTTTTGACCTTCAAATTTAACTAAACTCTCACAATAGAGTCTACCACTATCTCTTTGCTTTGCCTTAGTGGTCAGTTTGAATTATACAATCAATATAAATAGTTACCAGGTAGCCATACGTTTATTAACTCTACAATGTTAGATCAACAGTGGCGCAATGGCTTCGGGGGTCGTTTTAACATATCATCAAAAAGGTGTGATGCGGAATGGGAGGGGGCACACAACTTAATCTGGCAACCATACTGCTGCCCACGGCTCAGTCCACACAATGGTCTTAAAAAGAGTTGTCATTGCTCCGTGAGGAGCCATTGTTCCATTTCAAATGATGTCATTTTCTAGTCGGCAGTTTGGATTCTTCTGTCTAGAAAATGCTCCCCTATCTTACCCGCCTGTCAGTACCAGTAGGCACTATTAAAACTCAACTTCCAACATGTACTTTTCATTTTTCTAAACATCAGAATTTTGAAGAAGTAAACAAGCTGTGTGCCTTTTGGAAGCTCATGGCTGAGTAACTTCCAGATGGTTTTATTTCCTTAATGAGGCTCAATGATTTCTTTTTCTATTCAGAACACTTCTTTGCCTTCACATCTCGGAGTTCAACATCTTTCGCATTTCTGAAGCATTCTTTCATGTTGGTTTTTGATCTCAAAATCATATTGTGTGTATTCTCTGGGGAGCACACATAGTAAGTGGGGAGTCTTCACTGACATGGAAGCCATGACATCAAACCCCCTTTCTGCTCCCTGACACGCACATGCTCTACTGAAGCTTTTGGAAGCAGTGGGTGCATTTGTCACTATCTGATAGAGAACAAGACCTGGCCACACACGCACGCACGCACACACACGTGGACCTACCTTTGAGTGTTTCGACATCATAGAAAGTTGCCGCAAACCTGGTGGACCGGTGGGAGGCTGAGCGAGAGTCCGTGCTGGGAAAACTTTTGAGCTTCAGTCGGCATCGCCACAGCTTCCAATCGTCAAAATGGGTGATTCGTAGAAGTTCCTCCAGACCAGAAGCCGCCCGGATCTGCTCTTCGGAGCGTTCTAACACTGACCGAGAGGCCCGCTGCAAAGAAACCAATGAAAATACCGGCTTAAAAGCAAGTTACCAGTTTCAGTTTGTATTGATAATCTTCATGGCAAACACATGTAAACAGAGCAGAAGAGAAATTAGAGATAACATCCAAATATACACTGGAACCTAGGGAAAATGACCTCTGCTAGTATTTTTGATTCACTTTGTTCAATTATGGAGTCAAAGGAATCACTTATTCCTCCTGGGTTCTCAGAAAATTTTAAAAAAATCATAGCAAGTTGAATGGTGGACTTCAAAAGGTAACATCCACGCCCCCCACCGCCCTGAACTTGTGAGTGTGACTTTATTTGGGAAGTCTTTATCTTGGGAAGGCAGAGGCAGGGATTAAAGTAATGCAGCCCCCAGCCATGACCACCTGGAGCCCCCAGCAGTTGGAAGAGACAAGGATTCTCTCCCCACAAAAGATTTGGGAGGACCATGCCCCTGCTGACAATTTGATGCTGGAATTGTGGATTCCAGAACTGTGACAGGACCCATTTCTGTTGTGTTAAGTCACCCAGTTTGGGGTCATTTGTTACAGCAGCTACAGGAAACAATTTTTTTTATCATACTAGTGTGCTGTCCCCAGCCAAAGACAATAGCTCCATCAGTGCTATTTGTCCGAGAAGCTGACCCACAATGCCTAGTCCCAAGAAACATTTTAAGAGCCTGATAACCCAAATTTTCTGACTTCTAACCCTCTTTTCGATCTGTTTGCTACTTTGAAGAAATGATTTTTTCCCGATAAAATACACTTCTAGGGTTTAATATGGAAAATTTGCTTTTCACAGTTAAACAGCTGTATTAGCTGATAGAACGGATGGATCTGTGAGAAAAAAAGACTCGGACAATCAAAGATTTTTTTTAAGATTTTTATTTATCTATGCATACGAGAACTGGGGTATAGGTCAGAGGTATGGGGAGTAAGAGACAGAGTGGGGAGCAGAACAGGCAGATCTACTGTAATACGCTGCTGAGGGGAGCAGCAGGGAGACAGGAGAGGTCTGCTGTGCCCTGTGGGTCAGCTCCCTGACTGGGGATTGAACTCATGCAGCAGTGGCTGGCAATAGCTTGATAGTGCTGAGACTTCCTGTGCCACCAGGGAGGCCCCCAATCAAAGATTTTTATTCAATACCATCCATAAATACAGACTGATGTATGGCTTCAGAGTTCTACAAGTTTCATTTGAAGCTCAGAAATATTTTTAAACTATTCAATCATGAGAATTCAGGAGAAAATACCAAATCTCTGGGTGGAACTAAAGCCATGGAACGGTGAATCTGACTTACGTCATCAAGAATGCAGTATTTACTCAGGTCCTCGGCTATTTATGCAAACTTT
This sequence comes from Scalopus aquaticus, assembly GCA_004024925.1. Lineage (NCBI taxonomy): Eukaryota > Metazoa > Chordata > Mammalia > Eulipotyphla > Talpidae > Scalopus > Scalopus aquaticus. The sequence goes on along the minus strand of PVIJ01001129.1, from coordinate 195,437 downwards.
AAGCCTCAAAATTTAAAAGCTACTGTGAAATAACTGAGACGTTGAAGACAGTCCTTTTGCTATTACAAGTGCAAGTAGCATAATTCAACATAAGCAAAAACTTGACAACTCCTCCAGGAGCTTTGTTCACACAGGATCAAGAATAGCAGTTTATTCCCAAGAGGTCTCCTGCACTGTTTGAAAAGTGTAAATATAGTCCCCAATCCATATTTAAACCATTGGTTTCAATGGCTTAAACTACACCAAACCTTTGCCAAATACGTTGCTTACAATTTCTTCTTGATTTCTAATGGAGGTGCTAATCATCTAAAATAATTAGCAAGAGGAAGGAAGTGAAGCAAGGTTACCAGCTTTTTATTACACTGGGATCTTTTTTTTTTTTTTTGTAATGAGCCTAATCTGTTAGCAATTTCACTCCTAAATAACGAATCATCCTAATGTGTCAGCTACCAGACGCCAATTTCTGGATTGTGTGGTTTAAAGCCTTTGCATGATTTTACTATTATTTGAATTCACGTTGCTTTGTGTAGCACGATACAAAGGGAAGCCCCCTTTCCTCTGTTAATTTCTACGTTCTCATGGCATTCTCCCTGAGGAAGCAAGAGCATCTCCAGATATCAGGTTTAGGCAGTAATTTAGGCCAAGGGTGACTAAGATAGGAGGAAAGTTGTTTGGAAAGAAACAGTGGCCGGTTTGTAGGAGAGACATGGCAGGTTCTGCGTGGTAGGGAAATCAAAGCCCTCTGGGTCCTGCTAATTCAAACTCTCTTGCTCCGCAAAATAGCCAATCAGGTAACACATTCAAACAGTGAACAGAGACACGACTTGGGATCTCAAGAAGCTATGCTCAAGAAAACTGCAGGAGGGTCACTTCGATTGGACACAGAGCAGGTTTTAAAAGTGGGGAGACTGACAGATCAGATTAGGAAGAGAAGTTGGTGCTGTGAGGTGCCACTTCACATCCAGGGAAGGGCTATCATCAGAAAGACTGACAATACCACATGTTGTCGGGGATACAGAACAATGGGGACCCCCATTCCTTGCTGGGAATATCGCTACCACCTTGGCAAAGAGGTCAGCAGTTCTACAAAGAATTAAAACATACATTTGCCATAAGCTCAACCAATTCTCCTTCTAGGTATCACCCAAGAAACAGAAAATAGATTCTCGGCTGCGTGGGGCTGGGAGACAGAATGAGGGTGAATCATCAAGGGGCACGAGAGTAGGCACTAAGAGGAGCAATGGCTGCAAGATTTGGTGAATGTGCTGTAATCACTGGATTCCTCTAAAAACATGAATAGGCACATCTTAAAGTACGTGTGTTGTATATCAAGTGAGCTGCTGAAAACAAAAAAAGAGGATGGGTTGGAAGCTTGAAGACCACGTCACATGTAGCTGACGCAGGAGGCCATGGAAAGCACTGGAAAGTTGGGATATCAGCGGACACCCGTTTCATTGGCTCACTCGTAGGTTCACTTTTTTTCCCTTTGGCCTTAGAACTCTCTGTCTAGTTAGACCCTTCTTGGCTAGGTGTTACCTTCTCAGGGAAACCTCGCCCACCACTCCCACCAGTGCCTCGGTTGGGGGCTCTGTCACAGGGATTCCTAGCACCCCATCCTTCTCCTTTCCAGCGCTGACCACCATGGAAACTGTCATTCCTTGCTCAGTGCCTCTCTTCCCCACGCGGGCACTAGTGATATGTCTTATTCACAAAACAACAGTAGAGCTAAGTATTTATTACATCCGTGCGTAAGCAAGTTGATTCACAAGAAGCTATAGAACATAGAAATTATTCGTGTATTCAAACTACATCACTTATCTTTTAAGGACCTTCCTTCAGGCGTCTCCCTTCCAATCCAAATCAAATGCTACTTCTTCCATTAAGTGTCCTATGAGGTCCCTCCCTTGGTCTGTATTACTTCTGAACGTATTGCACTTCCCTTACGAGGCTGAGGTCTCCTTGAGAGTAGACTACATGCCTGGCTCATGTTTTCACATAATAAACACTGAACACATATCGCATGAAGAAATTTATGCATTCAAGCATTTGACAGGTAACAACTGGGTCCAGGTTTGTGCTGTCTAGTTAGTCTTGTGTATGGAGCACCGCTTCTCAAAACTTAGTGTGTGCACTGATTCCGTGGTGATCTTGTTAGAAAGCAGGCTCTGAGGCAAATGGTTTGGGGTGAGACCTAGAAGGCTGCATTCCAAACAAGCTCCCCGATGCTGGGGGTGCTTCTGATGGCTGGGGGCCCACTCTGAGCAGGAAGCCTCTGCAGGGGAGGTTCTCTGCCTCTGCTGCTGCTTCTTCCTTTACACTGTTGTGTGTTCCCCTAGGTTTCCTGCCACCAGGGAGCCGTGAGCCATCACCACAGTCTCTTGTGCTCTTTTCTGCCCTGTTTTGGGCCCTTCCCCCTCTCCCCAGAATGTCTCTTATTTATGGTTGCCGCCCTCGGCTTCTTTGAACTCACCTGGGAAGAAGCTTCGAAGAGATGCCGAGGCTTGGTTCCCATTCTCAGAGATTCTCGCTTTACAGGTCTGGGCCACAGCTTTGCCATGAGATGTTTTAAAAACTCCTCAAATGTTTGCTAGTCTTAGGGGAAGCTGGGTGAGAGCTATACAGGACTTCTCTGTACCCTCTTGGCAAGTTTTCTGTAAATCTAAAAAGATAAAGATCTTCCCAAGTGATCTGAATGAAACCACTTGTTTGGGGGAGCGGCAAGTTGGCCCGAGCTACAGACAAGCCCACTGGGGAGCAACAGACAGCAGATGCGCGCTGAGCAGCTCACTCTTTAGGCCCTTGGGCGTCGCGCCTTGGGGAGTCTGCTGGGGTGGGGGGTCGCTCAGGGCTAAGCATTTGACAGAATTATACCTTGGATTCAAACACTTCTACTCGAAGCCTGTTCCTGACTCGAGCCACCTGATCGATAGTGTGCTTGGACATGACTTTTGCACGGCTGAAGAGAACAAGGCTGTTTTGCAGGTTTCCCACCATGAACAGGCCGAAGTGACTGAGGAAACGCTACTCAAAACTCCCAGCAGCTCAGCAGTAGCCCTTCCTCACAACAGAACGAAAGAGAGTCGGTGCTGCTTGCACCTGCTGTAGTTCAGCGGGGCGCTATAAGGAACAGCCCTTCGCAAGCCAGCCTGCGAGGTGTTTGAGGGGAAATAGAAATAAGCACAGAAACGCGGAACATAAAAGGATCAGAGCTTGGAGCGTCCGGCTCTGGAGCTGCTGATCCGGGCTCTGTCTGCTTTTCTCAGAGACGCACGAAAGGCTTTTCTTGGGGATGAAAGATGTGTCGTATATACACAACGGAATTCTCCTCAGCTACTAAAAAATGAAGTCCTCCCATCTGCAGCAAGGTGGGGGGGGGGGCCTAGAGGGATGATACTTAGCAAAATAAGCCAGACGGAGAAAGAACACCATGTGTGGTACACAGACAAAACAAACAGATGAGCTGAATAAAACAAAAAGAAACTTTTGGACTAAAAGACCAGCTAGTAGTTATCAGAAGGGAAAGGGGAAGGGGAGTGGCTGAGTTGGGACAGGACAATGGTGGAGGGTGGATTTGGACAGTCAGCTGTGAATTTAACCTGCATGTCCCAGCAACAAACACCTGAAACTTACATAATGTTCTAATGCAATGTTACTTCTAAAAACAAAAAGGCGGGCCTCCCTAGTGGCGCAGGGGTTAAGTCTCAGCACTATGAAGCTATCCACAGCCACTGCAGTACCAGTTCGATCCCCAGCCAGGGAGCTTCCCACAGGGCGCAGCAGACCCCTCCTGTCTTGCCCGCTGCTCCCCTCAGCAGTGTACTTCAGTCGATCTGCCTGTTCTGCTCCCCACTCTGTCTCCGGGGAATCCTCTCATCCCCGCCCCCACACCGCTGGCCTACACCCCAGTTCTTGTATGCATAAATAAATAAATCTTTAAAAAAAAAAAGGAAAAGGCTTTTCTCGGGCCATTCCAGTCACATATTAGACTCCTCCTGTTCTAGATGTGGGAACCAGACTTTTGGTGGCAAACACAATGCAGCCTATGCAGACATGGGAGTATAAGGCTGAGACTGTATGTCAAGGCATAAGCCAACATGACTTCAATTACAGAATGAAAAATAAATACTAAACCAAAGGAGAGCTGAACAACAGGCAAGAGAATCCCCCTGTTCTAGATACAGAAAAGAAGGTCCACGTTGCCCATTGCCTCACTGGATTTCCTTAAAGCTTACTGGACAGGGGAGCATGCATGTGGACTGTTCGAAACTGACTTTAGTGCAACTGCAAGCTGGGAAATGTGGGCAGGTTCTTACAGCTAAACACACACTCAGCATAGGCCCCAGCAGGCCCCTGCTGGGAACCGGAACTTGGGAAAGGAAGACTTACGCTGGCTCGCAAGCCTTTACGCCAATATGTTTGAGGAGCTTTCTTTGTCATAGAAAAACTCCAAACAAACAAAACACAAACCTGGAGCTGCCCCGCCCTATATTCGGTAGGTGAGGTGTGAGGTGAAGTGCGCTTCCCCCCTTCCCAAGCCCACAGAGCACAAGAACATGCTGCTGTTCTCACAGCAACTGGGATGGATCGCAAAGGTTCCAGACTGTACCATCTCACTTAGGACATTCTCACAAAACCCAAACCACAGCAGTGGAGACCAGATCAGAGGTTTCCAGATGCCGAGAGGGAGGTGCGCTGTGCAAGGGCAACAGGAGTGAAACTTTTTCTGTATCCGGAGGGTAGTCACGCAAATCGATACATATGGTGGAACTCGCAGAACTGCGGAGGTGTCAGTTTTATTGTGCAATTACTTACAAAACCAAACAAGCTGCCGTGGGACTCAAGCAGAGCTCCCGCTCAACTCTTTGACTATCGGTCAAGTGTTGAATTTCCTAGGACAGCAAGACAGCCACCTCATACACCTGGTGTGGGGACTATATGAGTAGACTCAGTAGGAAGGGCTCAGGCAGAGGGTATTCGAGAAACTTCACTTCCTTTCTTCTTTCACAAGGGCAGGGCTTCCGGCCCTGGCTTGGGTTTAGCTGTCTGTTTTACGGACCTTGGTTAACACTTAGGAACCACAGAGGTGAGTTTGAGAAGAGCAAGATGGGGCAACGCCACAGTAAATGAAAATTACAAGGAAACATCTTTTCCAGGGTAAAGCAACAACAAACTTTTTCTTTTTTGATATTTCTTAGAGTCTTTTTCAGATGAGAGGCCAATTTTAAAGTCCCTGCTCAGGCTTTACATGTCTTTATAGATGGTAGAAAGAAGCCCTGCCCCCAGTTCTTCCTCAGCCTTTGTGTTGTTAGGGTCTGGGGCTGCTCGGAACAGATGGTACCTAGCAGTGGGCGCTCCCGCTGAGGACAGGGTGGGCAATGCACAGCTGGTAACGACCATTGCTGCGGGACTCTCTGATGGGCGAGCCGGAGCCTGGTCCTGCTTCTCCGAACCCAGAAACCTGGCCATTTGGGAGGGGCCCATGCTCCCAGCAGCTCATTGTCTTACGCAGTTCTGTGTGTACATAGGAAACTCAGGGTGTTTCACCCAATTTCCACCGAGGAAAGGAACTACAAACACAGGGAGGGTGTGTGCACGTCCCTGCAGGCATGCGTGTGTGTGAGTGTGTGGCCAGCTGTCTGGATGCTTTAAGGGGATGCCGGGAGGCTAAGATGCCTGGGTCCTTCCCATCCTCCAACTTGACAACTGCAGCTGATTTTCTCCGCAGCCAGGCTGCCTGGCACGCGAGATGCTTACGTCCCCCTACATGTGTTAAATCTTTACTCCAGGCAAATGCCTCCACTCCCATCTGAGTTTAGGAAACGTGGTGGCAGGTAAGTATGTTATGGGATTGAGTGGCAACACCTTCTAAATGGATGCTTCGAATAACTCAAGAGTATGGAGTCCTGCAGTCTGCTAGAGGGTCTTCGTCACTGATCTCAAAGATCCAAAGTCCGATGTCTAGGGAAACCCCAAGCCTGGATGGTGATTAGGTTATTACTGAGGGAAGTATCACTGCGTGCCCCCCCTCAAAGAGAGGGGTCTTGCTCAGCTCACTGATGTTAGGTTACGGGGTCTGCTCCCATCAACAAGATGTCATGAGATGAGCTGAGCTGCAGGCTTGACCTGTGCTTCTGACGGCAACGTCCTACGTCTCTGCCATCGCTGAGCCCCGCCCCCGCGAGCCACTGACCCAAGAAGGACCAGAGGCATGCAGGGCAGCCCCACTCTCAATCTGCCTCGAGCCCCGGCACTCAGCACAATGTGCCCCTATTGACCCTTCTTCCAGAAGATGCAGAGCTCCCACGTCAGCAACCGCGGCTCTCCTCTTCCTCACCAACAGCCTCTGCAAGATCTGGGGCCACCCAAGTCCTGCCCGCCTCCACAGGATGATTCTGTCTCAAAAACGTGCCACCAGACCACCCACGATAACAGTAGACGCTGGAGACTATTACAGCAGCAGTTCATAACCCAGCCATCTCCAAATCCTGGAGATCTTGTCTACCAGTCAACAAATTCTTTTTTTGGCGGGGGGGGGGGTGTCCAGCCACTATTTCAGGCTTGGCACTAAGGGGTTGGAACAGCAAACAGACCATGGTAAGTTTCTGTTCTCTAATGGAGGGTAACAAAACAATGAACTTACAGCGAACAAAGAGCCACACTATGAAGAGGGTAAGAGAGTCAGGAGAGAGGGAAGGCTGGAGAAGGACAACCCATGGGCCACCTCCAGCTGCTGTCTACTTCTGCAAGGGCTACAAGCTAAGAATTATTTTTTAATGGTTGAAAAGAAGGAAAAGAGGAATATTTCATGGTGCCTGAAGATGAGACACAATTCAAATTTCAGTGTACAGACTGTCCGACTGGAACAGACACCCCGCATGATTTGCCCTGGCTCCTTCTCCAAGCTCAGCAACTGCAGCTCTGGCTTCCACTCGCCCCGCACCACTGAGCCCCAGGCTAACCCCTGAAGACGCTGCACAGTGACAAACAAAGCTCAACCAGAGAGCTCCCCGAACCCATCACTCGGCTCCTGCCGGGGGGTGGATTTTCTTCAAGGCACTCATCACCTCAGACACGTCATAGATTTATGTGCCGCCTGCCTCCACCTCCCACACTCAGAATGAAGTTCCATGAAAACTGAAACATTATCTTATTTCCTGCTGCATTTCCAGCACCAAGATCAGTGCCGAAACACAGTAGGTCCTCAACAAATAGATGAACCGGCAAATACTGGAAAGTATTTGCAAGGCGAGTTACAAACAAGGACATCACAAGTAGCCAAGGCTTTCATTACAGGGGGCCTCAGAACATTTGGCTTTATACTGCCCTAGCACCTTAGTAGACACTAAGAACTGGGGGTGGGGGTGGGGGGAGACACTCACCACCATAAAGCAGCCTTTACATTCCCAGTTATATATAGTTTCCCACTTTCTCTGCTAATCTCAAGTGGGAGGGAAGAGATCAGCTTAGAAATGAGCTCAGATACAGTTTTACTGTCCTTTGTGTTCTTCTTTCTCTAGTTTCTCTACACAGCTGTGGGAAGGATAAAAGTACCTGCAAGTTCCAGATCTTACTATGTTGAGTTCTACGAGGAAGCCTCCATGCATCTAAATACTAAATTTTCAATATGTAAATTGGCTTTATAATCCTGCCCCGAGAGGGTTCCGTAATGGACCTCATTTAACATTCAGCTTTAATGTCATTTTTTCCCCCTAGATCTCTCAGGGTCAAGAGTAAAGGTTTATTCACAATTCTAAATCAGGTATTTTTTTTACTTAAAAAATGCCAAACAAGGAAAGACACAGGGAATTCTGTTGCCTCCAGAGCACCAGTGATATGCTATAGTGAAATGAAAACTTCAACCACCAGTTGAAAGTGACTAAGTAGGATAGATCTGTGCATAGAAGCAAGTAATTTGACATATTTAACCAGAAGGTCATTAATGAAGAAGAAATGAATGGAAAATATTACAAATGTCAAGGACTGTACTTGATGGAAAAGCTAACAAAAGCTTGTTGGGCCAAGGGACTCATATTACAGACTTTCCTGTGCATGACTTTGGAAGTAGAAATAGGGGGGGTGTGGGGGCGGGTCTGGCCCCTGGAGTTAAATACGGAAGGCGCACCTTAGTCCTTGGCACTCAGTTCGCTTCAGAGACAACTTCCGAAGGCAGGTGGCACAAAAGTTACACGAGCCATGTGAAAGTTAGAGGGACCCCACAATCCTGTGGAGCTTGAGTTTATTCCAGTCTTACACAGAGTTTGAAGGACTCCAAAGGCTGGCTACATTCTTCCACCAGCGAAGTCCAGAAAGAGGGGGCTAAACGGTAGTGTGGGGAAGGACACGCAGATTTGGAACTTGGAGTTTGAGGGGGGTAGATGGCCCTGGATGAGATGACTCTACCCAGTGTTCAACTTCTTTTTAATTCTCAGTGCCCCCAAGTGCCCCCATCCCCTCTCCCCAATCTTTTCAGACATTTTTCTCCATGAAATTTCAATACAGATGCACTGTACCTCTGTTCATGTACTCTATGTGCATCTGTGCTTTAGGCACAAGAGAAAGATTTTTTCACCCCCCAAGGACCAATTTCCCCCTGCTGGGGGCGACATCACCTCACCCCTGCTGAAAATGCATGTCCTAGCAGCAGCTACAAAACCTCAAGTCCACATTGGATTGTTTGTTCACAGCCAGAAATTCCTAAATTGATAATGATTTTGCACTGCACCCGTCCAAACAATGCTATCAGAATCATGTTCAAAATAAAAAGCTGAAAAACTGCGAATACTGTCTAGGAGATACACACAGATGGGCAAAATAAGGCTCGGGCGGTGCATGGCATCAGCTGCTTTTGGGATCAATCTTGATCCATTGGGCTTAAGCTGACATTGGCTCGCAGAACCAGAGATCTGGTTGCTGTTGAATTTTACACATTTCCAGGAGCAAAAGCCTAAAATGACTCCTGAGAAAACAATTTTCTAGATGGTGGCAACTGGTCGTGGGGAACACCAGATAAAAAATGTCTTGCAGAAAGCACGGAGTTTTCCTTTTACAGGGCAAATGAACTAGTATTTGCTGCTCACAAATGACCTGAAAATAAGTGGCGCACAAAGCTGTCCGTATCATAAAAACAAATCAGCGCTTCCCTAGGAAATCACTGTGCCATCTGCATATACAATCGAGGGGAAGCCTCCCCCTCTGAAAAGATTGCAGACTACTCACTCATGTTCTTTTACACTATTACATCTCCAAAGCGTCCCCCCCGCAAGAAAAACAGTATTTTCAAACACTGAGAATCTCAGTGAGCCTAAGAAAGAGCGTGCTATCCCCCAAAGCAGGCTACTCCTACTCACTGTCAGAGCTCTGCATTTTTATATTGCCTCAAAACTAGTGGGGGGGGGCAGAGAAAGTTAGTCCTCTGTATAAATCAATAAAAAGAAGAAGGTCCACATTGCTTTAAAAGTTGAGCTCACCTACCTTCACTGGTCCATGTTCATAACTGGAGCCCTCCACCAAGTGCAGGTAAGACATCATGAAAACATTCACCACCGCCCACTGTCTGTACATTTTGAATATTTTAATATCCACTGATTACCAAGCAGTTGACATGAGGCAGCTAGAGCAAACTGTTTGAAAAGGCATTCTCCAGAAGGAAAGTTCAAACCCCCAAGACTTCACATGGAAAAACAAATAATCAGTTGCGATCAAAATCCAATGAAACGACTTCAATTAGTCAAGGTAGGCTTTTGCACGATCTTATGGGGGAGAGATGAAAAAAATTTAAAGTGTTCTCATTTTCTAAAAATCATCAGGCGGTGGACATGTCTTCCTTTAGAAATGAGAAAGCGCTCTAAATTCATTTCATGTTCAGCCAATTAAAAAAAAAATCTCTCCAGCCTATGCCCCAGGTTCTAGTTGCTTCTAAGGAGGTGGCGCGGCCACCAACGTTTGCAGCTACAGAAGGCTGGGACCCAATTCTGGATTCAAACTTTTTTCACGACCTCAAGGAAGCGTGCAGGGGCATGTGTCTTCAATCTGACGCAGATTTTGGCAGGAAATGCAGGGAAGTCTTGGCCACGGTCCCGCTCGTCCCTACCAATAGCAGGACAGACTTAAAAAATGGACTCAAATGCTCAGGGCTGCTGTCGTTTTCACGCAGATAACCTGTAACGTGAAACCCCAGCACGGCGGCTTCGCTGTGGTATGATTTGCTCAGGAAGGCAGCTCAGCCCCTCACTGATCTACAGCCAGTCACACACAGACAGCAACTCCTTTTCTCCCACAAGTCTCACGTATGCACACACACAAAACATCCACACACGCGAAAATGCATACATCTGCAAGATGCCTTTTTAACTGGCGCTTAGGTCAAAATGAAGAACACGGATTTTTTTCAGAAGCAACAATCAGATTTATTAGCATATGCCTGGAAATATCTCTGGTGCACCACTACCAAAACCATGCTATCATGTTTGCGTGGGATTCTTCAGAAGCACTCGCGAAGCCAGCTCCGGAAACTGGGTGCCATGCAGGGCAAAATCCCAGGAAATGCATGTGCCCTTCGCTAGTTTCCAATCTTTGATTTCCAGGTTTTGGCTCTTTCAAACCCGTTTTTTCCATTTCTGAAATCAAGAATGGCCTGAGAGATCTCTTCATCGGTGTTCATCACAAACGGACCTACGACAGAAAGAGACATTCAGGAAGTTCTGGGTGATGATAGCATTTTCTTCTACCACTACAAATGGTATGCATGTCTGTAGTTCTCTTTTTTCCCCAGAGTATTTCCATTTCTTGATTTTTCCCATTTTTTAGTCAGGTAACATTGATTTATAACATTATGTAAGTTGCAGGCGTACGACGTCACAAGTCCACATCTGTATACGCCACAACGCTGTCACCAACAAAAGTCTAGTTTCCATCCGTCACATTACAATTGACCCCATTTGCCCATTTCACCCAATCCAAAGCCCTTCTTTGCTGGTATCCAATCTGTTCTCTGTGAGTTTGTTCTTGTCTTGTCTTGTTTGTTCATTTGTGTTTTGTTTCTTAGCTTCCACATAGAAGTGAAATCATATGGTATTTTTCTTTCTCCATCTGACTTACTTCACTTAGCATCACCCCTGAAGATCCCTCCACATTGCTGTAAAAGGCAAGAATTCTTTTCTATGACACACACACACACACACACACACACACACACACACACACGTCATTTCCTTATCCATTTATCCTTCAATGGACATTCAGGTTATTTCCATATCTTGGCTACAGTAAATAACGCTGCAGTGAACATGGGGGTGCATATAATGTTTTTGAATTCGTGTTTTCATATTCTTTGGATAAACAGGCAGGAGTAGAACAGCTGGATCATATCGTAGATCTAGTCTAAATTTTTAGAGCACTCTTCACACTTTTTTCTAGGCACCAATTTACATCCCAACAGTACATAAGGATTCCTTTTCCTCCATGGCCTTGACACTTGTTATCTTGCGTCTACATTATAACAGCCATTCTGACAGTCACTCTCACTGTGGTTCTTAACTGGAAACCAATCCTGGCAGATGGCAACAGAAAAAGGTAACTTTCATAGTGTCCAATCTCTGAGGACACATACAAGTTTTCTTGACTAGGATTGTGTATGAATATAAAGCCCCAACTTGAGAGAAACACATGGAGTTTCATCCCACCGGTCTATTGCAAGGGCTTCATCAGCAAGGCAAGCTCTTCATTCTATACATTCCTAAGTTTGGTTCTACTGCAACTCTTTTTGTAGTTAGCTTTGCAGCATTAACTGAGGTCAAAAACTGAACTGATCTGATACAGGAAGTGGCAGATCTCACCATGGTTTTTGGTGTCTAAGCAGCATACGAGGCCACGCCCTCACATGAGGGGTGTAAGTCACTTTTGAAAATGAATAGCGAATAGCCACGGCTGTGTTCCGATAAAGTTTGGTTTACAAAAACACGCAGTGTGCAGATTTGGCCCCTAGGTCCTAGATTGCCCACCCCCTTTCGAATTCCTAGGTCTAAACTCAAGTTTTGCTAAAAATATAAGAATCCTCCCCTAATCTAATTAGAAGGCAAAGTGTCTGTCTCTTCCCTGTTCTTCACACGTTGTAGGGGCCACAGGGGACCATTCGGAACTATCATTCCTAAGATTTGTTGGACTTGCAAGGCCAGTTCTTACAAAGCAGTTGACAGCTGTCAATCGGCAATTGACATTTTAGCTGAATTGTCCACTCAGTACATTCATTCCACCAGGGGTTCCCGACACTCCTTTTAAGGAAGTTCCTCGTCTAAAGGGAGAACAGATCCTGAGTAAAATATAAGTGTATTACCTACAGGGAGTAATACATTCAAACTTTTTAACCCACTGCTGGCATGTGAGCGCAGATTTGGCGATCACTTTGGTCTAAAATTTGAGCAGCAAGACACAGCTAGACCTTGATGATGTTGAGGACTACTGGGAGATTTCAGGATATAGGATGGTGGTAAGAAGGCAAAAGGCATTTAAATTCATCCATCCATCCATCCATCCATCCATCCATCCATCCACCCACCCACCCACCCACCCACCCACCACCTACTGAGTATTTACCAGATGCCTATCAAATGACAACTGTTATGCCAGAATTAATTAAAGACATGAAAATGAAAGGCAAATGAATGACAGACTTTCTCCTAAAGAACCCCAAATCCAGGCCTCCCTGGTGGCACAACGGGTTAAGTGCAGCACCGTGGAGCTGTCGGCGCCGCGAGTTCGATGCCCACCAGGGAGATTCCCACATGGTGCAGCAGACCTCTCCTGCCTCGCCCGCTGCTCCCCTCAGCAGTGGATTTCAGTCTACCCGCCTGTTCTTCTCCCCACTCTGTCTCTGGTGAACCCTCTCGCCGCCCCGCACCTCTGACTTGCACCCCAGCTTGTATGCAAAAATAAATAAATCTTTTTAAAAAGAACCCCAAATCCATCAGACAGAGGAAAACAAATTACTACAAAACAGTGTGATATGTGGAACAGGAGAGGGGGAGGGGCCCAGAAATGGACTCACAAGAGGGTTAAGTCCCAACAGGCAGACAAGGGGGAAAGAAAGACACTTTTTAGGACTATGCTGGAGGAATGCTGGATCAGGATGCTTGAAGGAGGGACCGAAGGTGGTGAGGGGGACAGTAACATGTAGGAAGGGGCCAGACCCCTCTGATCTTTGGGTGCCATCTATGGGAAGAAGGCTGGACAAAATCCTGCAGGTGATCAAGAATCACTGAACAGCCAGCTAGAGAGTAACACGATCTGATTTGCGTTTTTTAAAGCAGACTTTGGCATTAGGGTAGAGCAGCTGTCTAACCTGGGCAGGCGAGCTGATGGCAGAATTGTTAAGGGAACTGCGTTTCCAGTGTCCCCGAGTCCGAAGCCTTTGGACAGAAAGTGTCTGGGAGCAGCCCAACCCCTCTGGTCATCACAGCCAAGCTCGTTCCTCATGACCGGAGCAGGGGAGACTGCCCCACGGAGAGGATTTCAACCCCACTCATCCTTTTCCCACCGACGTTCTAGTTGCTCTTAATAAAGATTACGAGCCTGCTCAGTTTGTCTGCAGGCTTCTTCCAGAAGCGCAAACCATGCCAGTGCTGTTCCAGCAAGATAAAAGGAAACAAGAACCTGGGGCCCTGGGAATGGAATTGGAAGCAGCCGAAACAGAGCTCCGACACTAGTTCTGCTGGGGTCCAGGTTGATGCCGCTTAAGTCAGTAATAGAACCAAAAAAGAAAGGTTTAAAAATCAGTACTCTTTAAATTTATGATCAGCCATTTTTATTTTTGCTGAAACCAAGGTGAACCAATTCCGATCTGAATCTCCTGGGAATTCAATGCAAGACAAGGTAATGTAATGGGATTTTAAGGCATGTCCAACTTAGTAATGAGTGCAGTGGACGTATGTCATGTTTTGTAGGCATTTATCGAAATAGTAAGTTGGGCTGTAGGTGTTTGAAGGTGTTCCTCCTTCAATCAAACAACAGTAACATGAGGAAGGTGAGACAATTAAGGTGGCTGCTCTGGGTGCTGGTTCCCGGCTTTTATGCCCATTTCCATATATCACAGTTACCCCTATGCATTTTTAAAAGTAAATAAAAAAGTGACTCCAATATTTTAGAAACTTTGAAAGAAATATTCTTAAGAGGTTCTGATTTTTCACTAACAAGTCAATAGACCACAAGGCCAGAACTGAAATCAGTTATTTTGGGTAAAGATAAAAATGATATTCAAGTCCCCAGTAGACCAAAAATCTCTTTGTAAGTTGAAATTCCTTGTGACACAGTGCAAAACTATCTTTGTTTCCCCCACAGTTCCAAGCCCAATGCCCTACACATGATGGGTTCTCAAGAAACATTGCTTTAAAGGAGCATGAAGAAATATAGAAATAAAAGCCATGTCCATTTCCCCTCTGACAATGGCGAAATGAAACAAAAGGAAATTTGTAGATGGAGAGACAGGACAAAAATCCGGCTATCCTTTCCAACAATTCTACACATGTACGATACTTTCAAAGAAAAAGGAAAATCCACTAAGAAATCTGCCATCATTTGGGGCTTACCATGTTGGACAACTGGTTCTCTTAACGGCTCCCCAGCAATCAAGACAAAATGACTTTTCTCAGGACCCTAAAGTCAATGAAGAAAGCATCAAATAATAAACATGCTTACTTTTCAATGTCACATTGACAATACAAAGTTAACATTCTGGTCAACTGAACAATGTTCCTAATTCTGCCTATGGATCGCAGAAATATTTTCTGTGCAACACTCAATAAGGAAACCTTATTCTTTAAGATAGCAATCAGAACTCAAGAATAAGTCCAGATCACCAAAACATTCCCCTTCTCACATAAAGAAGAGGAATTTACATCACGAATTTTTTTTAACTGGAAATATCTTTAAGACAACCTGCATGACTAAAATGAGATTAATGCTTTTCCACTAACATGACTTTTTAAAGAGCACATTATTTACATAAATGCAAAAACTAGATTTATTCCTTTTGATATTTATTACTACTAGTGTAAAATATGCCCCAGAAATGTTGTACTAAGTGGAACCTCAAACAAAAATACCAAGGGACATCGAGTCAGGCAAATTTTTTTCCAAGAGGGTCCTGTTATGTTTAAACCTCTAAAAGTTTTTGTTTGGAATTAAATGTTTTCCCTGAAAGTGAAAAAAATATTATTTTATACTATCTAGGCTTTCCTGTATCATCTGGGAGATTTCAATTGGTGCAGTAATCCAGAGAGCGCTCTGACAATATGACTGCAAACTCCCGGAACTGCTTAAGTCCTCTAACCCAGCAATGCCACCAGCTTAGGGATAGCGTCAGGGGAATAGTCTGCTTCCTGTAATGTTTCTTATTATAGCAAAAGTTGGAAATAGTTCTCCAATAATGAAGTATTGGTAAGGTAAATATATGTTCATCAGATGATGTATGAAATGGTCAATAAAATTCATTTTCTCAACAATTTAAATGTGTAATAAAATGCTCATAATGTATTGTAAGTTCGTAAGTTATCACGAAATGGTGTCTATAATATGATTCTAACTTTTAGGAAAATCAAGAAAGCATAACTGAAAAAGTCAGAGAAGAAACACACCAAAATGTGTGCACTGGAGATTTCTAAGGAAAGGGAATTAAGGAAAATCTGAATTTCTTCTTTACGCTTTCCTGTATTAATTTTTTTTAGTACAATAAGCATCTATTCTGAAGAGTTAAAAAGAAACAGAAAATGCATTCAATGCATTTGTTTTTTGGTTTGTGCTTGGGGAATCATTTTATAATCAAATGCATTTCAGGTTTTAAGAATCATTAGACTTTCACTTCATTACATAAAATGACTTAAATAATTGAAGTATAATGTTCTGAGTTTTACCTTTATCAAAATATCTCATACATTTTCAGTAGATTTACTTGTCAGAAATTGGCGCTTAGAACTTGGAATTAAAGAGAACAGCTCCACCGGAGGCGAATTACATGTGGACGTGGGCACATCTGTGCGTAGCCGCTGCGGTCATCTCGGGGAGCTGGGACGATGCGGTGGTCAGTTGCACCGCCAGCCAGGTTGGCTCAGAGGTGCTGGTAGGTGGCACCTTGTCCCCGTTTTCCTGCATGCCAGATCCAGTACTTCTCCCTGTCTGTCGACCCTAAAGACAACCGAAAGAGCCCCAGGGCAGCCCCTCGGCCAAAGCGCAGGCAGCTCTGCTGGACAGCCCCATCAGCCTCAGTTCCTTGCACGGCCGCATTTCGGGGGCTGGATGTGTTAAGCACGCAAAAGGAACTGGCTGATGACTTCGCTAACTGCAACTGCAGACTTGACTTCTTCGCTTCCAATGTGCCTTCCTTTAGGAGCTGTCTTCACTGCCATTTGTGGGGTGAAAGCACCCAAAGACATGAAGGGCTGTGCCTGGCTGTGTTTCAGTAAAATTTCATCGACAAGAACAGTTTGGAATTTGGCCTACTGGACATCATTTACAGACTCCTGTGCTAGATCTGGAGTAGACATCTGACATACGTCATCTCAATGATCTTTCTCACAACCCCTGCAGTTGGCATCATTATTTCAATCGTACAAAGAAACAGATGCTCAGAGAAGTTGAGAAACATCAAGATCACACAGCTAACGAGTGGCAAAGCCGAGATCACGCTGTCAGGCTCTCTTTTCTGTTGGGGACGCTTGCTCTCCTGTGGATACAGCTACACATGCCCGCATACATGCTAATTTTTAAAATAAATGTTTTTCATAGAAATCTTTCTAATGTCTTAGAAATATCTGCTTATACACAGTGACAGTTACAGGGCAGAACAAAGCCCTGCGGCCAGGGGCGCTGCTGGCAGGTGAACAGCCAGTTTCCGCCAGCTCTGAGGTGCCTTCTTTTTTTTTATTGTTATTTATATCTTTTACATTGTGGATTCCCCTTTTCTGCTGACTCCTTTCTATCCTGACTGCTCACCCCACCCCCCTCCCACCCGCCTCTTTCTGGCTCCCTTTCATGTCTTGCTGGTGTTCTGTTTCAGTTTGCAAGCCCTTATCTTTTGCAGGGGTTCATATTCTGATGTGTCGCTTCTGTGCCTCTTTTTGCACTGGGTTGAAATAGATGAAACTTTCATTTTTACAGGTCAAAAGTGGCAATTTCATAAGGTCGGCCGAATATTTATGAGTGGAAAGCCTAAGACAGGCACTTCTCGGGCGCTCATGGCGGTTTTCTTCTATTCACGTCACAGTTCATGGCCAGGATGTAGATGACTAAGGCAGCTGTGGGCGAGCTGCCAGGAGAGTGGGCTAAGCTATAACCACCCCCGGCCTCCACTGCACCGGGCAGCACCAGGCGCAGAGGGCCGGAAAGCGCTCAGCAGCCGCACGCGGAAGGCCGTCATGCTAGTTTTCAAAATGCCCCTTTTCAGGAGCTTTGAATCAGTCGTCTCCTTGATCCTCTTTATCAGAAGGACACAAAGCAGTCAAGTGGCTTCACGGCCCAAGCATGTGAGGGAATCGCCCAAGGGAAGGAAGTGGGAAGAGACTTGGCAACTTGGAAAGAGCAAGCTGCTGACACTCCTGAAACAGCAGACACTTCCCTTGGAAGCAAGGGCTCAACACGAAAGGCCCAGAGGCCCAGCGGGCGCCCCTCTCAGCACAAGATATGGCGGCTGTCAAAGGGCTCCTACGAGGATGCAGGCAGAGCTGCCACTGGGCTAGAGGCCCGACCCATTTCCACTCATGCTAAAACGAAAATAATTCAACTGCATAAAGTAAGAAAGTTAAGAGACAAGGGAGATGTTCTCCTTCAGATGCAAATTTCTAGGGGGGAGCAATAAAGACTGTAGATGACTCTAGAAGATGAGGCATCAGTATAAAGAAACTTTAAAATGAAACAATAGAAATAGAAATTAATGCAAGAGGCTGATAAACTTGTGGCATAGTTTCTTTCTCCAATGAAGATGGAAAAATTTCTAGCTACAAAGGAGACCCAGGTGTTTTTCTGGCAATCAGTAGAAAGCACAAGTTAAGGAAATGCAAGATTTGAACACTCACCTTGTTCTCCACCTGGACGCTGTCCCCATCCCCCAGCACGGCTGTGTGGTGAGGTTCTATTTTTGTTTGCGCATCATCAGGTCCTACAAAAAAGACAAGTCAGTAAATTTAATACTCATTATAGTACATTTATCATAGCGCCATGCAATGAATTTTAATTTTAGAAATAACTGACTTAGGAATTTTCTTAAATTTCTTGTATATTTGGCAACTGGCTGAATATCAAACATAAAACTGAATAGATATAAATTATAAAAAATATTTTAAAATTTTTATCAAATTAAAAAAATTTAAATACAACCATTTAGTTCTCAAAATAAGTTTATGTAAACGATTACTTACAATTAAGAGTAGACCTGTTGCTAGAGCATATTATTTCAAATGTCATTAGAAAAGTACACATGTAACTATGTGATATAGCTTGTTCCTTTAACATTTTAATGACATCACTGAATTAAAATAAACATCATGGGGGGGTTGGAAAATGTCAAAAGGATCCACGGCACAAAAAAAAACACCCTCAGTCCCAGAGGCACTGGTGTGCTGCTTAATGTTTAACAACTGATTTGGGGGGCAAGGGGAAGAACAAACCTGATCTGTAGTGTGTACCAATTTCCATGGTGTAAATGCTCCCATTGTGGGCAATTTCAAGCTACCCACGAGAGGTCAGCGAAGAGGTGAGCCATCAGCTCCTTCGTGTTGGCAAGAATTGGCCCCAACACAGCACTAAAGGTTTCTCCTCCATCAAAGATTTGGGCCAACAAATGTCATAGGAGTGGATGACAGAACTCCATGGATTTCCCACTCATGGAAGGATTTCATGATAAAAGAGTGTTCTGGGAGTCTGAGAAAAAGCTCATTTAAAGTTGGGAATATTTTTAACTGTGATATGGCAAAGCAGCTTAGTAGGTGTGCTTTGCTGAGATTCCTGGGGAACAATGAACCACGTCTTGTCTTTAACTAATTAATACATAACACCCATTACCTACATGTCGGCTCCTGACCCTGCAGTTTATCACGCAGGATGTTTCATGCCACACAAACCAACAGTTCATACAGCCTCTTCACTATGTTTTGATGGAGCAAGCTGGTGAGAGACAGCTCTCAAAAATCCTGCTGAGTTGGGATTTTTCTGCACTCCTATCAGGACGGCTGGCCTGACTGTGGTGTTCATTCGTCTGTGAGGAAATCTTAATTTAGAAACAAGAGTTCAGGTCTTCCTAAGAGCGCTCATTCTAAAATTAGAATGCACCTTCTGCCCATCGTCCTGGTTGAACCTCTAGAGGAGTCGGTGTCAGATAGTGGGGAGACCATGTGACACTCCCACCTCAGGTGGCCCTTGCTGAAAGATGCCTGGGCAGGTTTCCAAACTAATCGTTCTAAGTTTGCCTTTCGCTTCTATTTATTTTATGAAATGTTTAAAACAGGGTCACAGAAAGCAGAGACTGATTCTATCTCCATGTCATTTCTATGCTGTTTCACCCATCTGGTTATCTCCTGAACCTAAAATAAGTCTCAAAGAAAATATATTTGATTGTTTCTGACTACTTTCAATTACAAAGAGAGCCAAATCAGATAATAAATAGTTTCCATTGAGATGCTTCGCCAAGAATGTTAAATCTAATAGTGCAGTTAAGGAAAATTTAACTAAAAACAATTGAATTGCAAATACTTTTGTTTGCCCTAAACACTCATAAAAGGGCAAAATACTTGAAAACATATTCTAAAGTTAGCGCTGCATCTTCAGTGTGCTGATTAATTGCTGAGTCGCTTCCCCACACGCCGCACTTCTTTCCCCTTTTCCTTCTTTGCTGATCCAGTTTCCTCTCTGTTCCACACACTCTGGTAATTCCATCATAAATTTCGGTATCATCCATTTTACACGTACAGTTGAAGTCCTCTTATCTGAGGCAACCAAGGTCATTAGTTGAAAGACAAACTGCCTCAAACTTTTTATTTTAAATTAAAGTGCAAATGTGCCTTCATCTGCCAAGTCTTAGAAATAGAGGCAGGTCTGCTGACTGGACCCGAGCACTTTCTTTCGAAAGCACACCCACCAGGTGCTGCCCAGCTCCTAGATTCTTCCACTTTCCCTCAATCCTTTGCTGCCATCTCGCCCATAGGAATTCATGGTGTTTCCTTTAGCTACTCACTTCTGCAAAGCATCTGACCTAGTGGTTCTGGAAATACCTCTCTTTTCACACTAATTTCATTAATTTACATGTTTAGTTAAATTACATCATTTCAATTATGGGTGCAACTGGCAGAAGCAGACTTGGAGTAATCACAGCTGCTTTACATCCACTTCAACTGGCTGAAGGGAGGGGCAAAGGGAAGGCACACCAGGGGAGGGGACTGTCCTGGGGAGACACCCTCCCTCACCATCTTCACGTGGAATGAAGTGCACTGGTTGATCCAGTTTGTCTGGGCTAAGTGGAGGCCAGTTTGAGGGCTTCTGGGGGGCACCCCACCTTTATTTAAGATCCAGCGGTCGTGTCAAGCTTTTTAGTACCACCCGGCTTCAAGGGCAGAAGTCTGAACACAAACTAAGCACTCATTACCTATGATTACTTATTTAAAGAAGTCTGAAGCATTTTGCCTACATGAGCCCTTCAACAACCGCAAATATTTTCAGACTTCTAACTTTTCTAAGCCCAAATCGCATACTCGCCACTGGTCCTTCTAGGGGACTCGTGTCCAAGCCATAAAGTTTGGGGACACAGGACATAACTCTTCTCCCCGCTGGCTCTGGGCCAATGAGTAATGCTTTCGTCTCCGCTGCAGGGCTCCCATGGGTATACTGGCCACGCCATTTTCATTTTCTATTGATTTCGTTTTAATCACACACTACACAGATTCCAGCTGAGGGCTGGTTAAAGGACTTGGTGCCTCAGCAAAAGATGGTTGTCAAAGAACTATCTCCCTCCCCCCCCCACTTAGAGTTACTATTTGACAGTCAGCTGAGGCCTGAAAAACAGTATCGAAAATTACAATTCTTGAAGAGCAGAAAACATCTAAATACTTTTTGAAATTATTAATTGTTAACTCTACTCATTTCAGTTCTTTGAACTCCTCCAGGATGTCAACAGAAGGTAATTCCGTGGCTTGCCTGTATTCACCTTGAACTTTAAAATGTCTGACTAGCTTAGACAACTAGTTAATGAGCAGCATTTTCTAACATTCAAACCCCACCTGTCTGTGCTCAGCGCAGTCTACTGCTACTCCTCATTTAAGTGCTTCTGCATCAATTAACATTTTAATAGTCCTAAATCTCCATTCTATGGCATCTCCCAGATTGCCTGCTCAGTGCCAACTGCTGTCTATTCCAGCCCAATATTCCAAGTATATATATTTATGGCATCTAGTCCAACAGAAGGGAGGTGCCTGACATTTTGAAAAAGACAGTTACTTATCAGTTCTTGCCATCCCATCCTGGTTTTATGAGCAAGATAAAACTATGAGGCCGTTAAGTCAGAAAGCTTTTTCTGGATTCTCTCTGTAGGTTTTTATATATCAGTGTATATCCAATAGCTATTTCTGCTTTGTCATTTCTTTTTCTCTGGCGACTTTTTCTTGCCCTTTTGTTTTTCTCACTAACAGCTCTATGAGGGGTGGGTAGGAGGAAGGGAAGGAGATAAAATTCAAATGAGGTCATCTGGCCAGTCACTCTTTGGCTAAAGCAGAGCCCCAAGAGACCAGCTAGGGGAGCTGGACTCTCTCCACGGTCCAGCTTACTCCGGACAGATGTGAGTTTGGGCCAACACGACAGACTGTGACCCCATTTCCTGCCAGATGTTTTGCGCAAGGGGGCCCAGGCCAGTGAGTGGAGATGACTCAGGAAAATCGGCCTCACCTCCAGAAAAACAAGTGGCCGTGTAAGTCGTTCCCACCCCTCTAACTGCCGCGCATCTGCCTTGTTAAAGTTTGGGGATAAAGGGGTGACTAGAAAACAAGGTCTTCACGACTGATTGAAACACGTTGTGAAGATTAATTTTTCTCTCTTTCATCCTCTACATTAACTCGAATAAAATGTGAGCTTGGTAAAGCTTGGTAAAGCTAAGGAGGATTTTGATATGTTCAAATGGTTAAAAAAAATCAAGAGTGACATTCACGACACAAGAAAATATATGAAATTCATATTTCAGTGGCCGTATATTATTTCCTTTGCAACAGCCACCCTGACTGGTTACCTACTGCCCACGACTGCTTCACAGTTACAGAGGAAGCTGCCTCCCGCCATGAGGAGATCAGGCCTGTGGGAATTTACAGTCCAACAGCCCTGCCTTTTCTCATTCTACACAAACATTTCTGGGTCCTTACCACCTCACAATCCATGAGCTGGCCTTATTTACTTTCCATTTGTGCAGATTATCTTATTTCTCTTGAAATATAAGTCAGGGGCAATAACTCCACAAAAAATTACTTTTAATCTCCAGAAAGGATGATATGATACTCAAAATTTTCAAAAGATCCTAAAAACAAATGATGCTTCATTTCTTCCATGGGGTTACTAGCATTTAATGTGCGCACGTGGGCTTGTGACACCACAATGAAAATTTCTGCACACTTTCTCACATGCTAAAACAAACGAATTGGGATGGCAGCGGTGAAGAGCACAATGGACGGTGGTGGAGGATTCTGGGTGCTGCAATGGTGGGAAAACTATGGTGACCACACCCGAGGAGTAAGTCCTATACTGTCAAAACACTACAAAGGCTGTAAAACAATGGTACCTCAATTCAAAAAAACAATTAAAAAATAATAGATAAGTAAATGACTGAATGAATGAATTTTGCTTCCAACCCATAAATGAAATGCTATTCATTGAAAGAGGAACTACACCTGTTTTTACTATATGAAATCCAAACACCTAAGAGTTGGTTGGCTCTTGAATGTCTCTTTTCAACTATACTCAACAAGTAATACATATACAACCCTCAGAAAAAGAGAAAATTGACTTTGAGATTTCTCAGAGGTACCTGACTCTGCAAATTTATCTCCCTTCCCCTGGAGGATGGAGTCTTACTCCTTGGAGCTGGCAGGAGCTCCGTCCCTTTATCAGTAAAGAGGCTGCCAACACTTTAGCATGTGTAAACACACCTTTCATCTCCACACAGGCCACACTAAGATGGCCGCTGTTGGACTGGTGTTCATATCTTCCCACACTGAACATGCTGGAATCTGAGGGGTGTCCTGTCCTGGGCATACCAAGATGTAGAAAGGTGCCAGACAGGAAGAAGGGTAGTGTTCAATTAACTACATGAATGGTTTCATCTTAGCCCCCTCCCCTTCAGTGATTTAAATGATAATGCAATTGAACCCAGAGCGAAGTACTCATAACTCACCGATATACACATCTCCAGATATGGTGTAAATGAAGCTGGTCCACCCTGAAAAGAAACCATTGACATTAGAAGGTCAATGACACAGTGAGAAAAGGAACAAAGAGTTAACAAATATCTCTAAATAGGAAATAGAAATACATTAATTTGCGTAGCAGATATAAAACATAAGTTTATAGATGAACTCCATTATTGTCTTTTAAATACATATTTTAAAAGTTAAGCTCTCTGAGGGCCTCCCTGGTGGCACAACAGGTTAAGTGCAGCACTGTGGAGCTGTCAGCAGCTGCAGCGCGAGTTCGATGCCGGGCCGGGGAGATTCCCACACGGCGCAGCAGACCTCTCCTGCCTCGCCCGCTGCTCCCCTCAGCAGTGGATTTCTGATCTGCCTGTTCTGCTCCCCACTCTGTCTCTGGTGAGCCCTCTCACCACCCCACAGCTCTGTCCTGCACCGCAGCTTGTATGCATAAATAAATCTTTTAAAAAAAGTTAAGTTCTCTGAGCTAGTGAAAGCACACATTCTCACCCCCACATGTGCACACACACACACTCCCCCAAACCAAAATGATTTGGCCCCACATGATTAAGAGCCACCCAAGTAGACACTACATTCACTCGGCCATACGCGTGTGTGCCAACAGCTGCATAAACAAACAAGCTGTCCCTTCCCGTTCCAGCATCAGGCTAGTCGCTGCCACACACCAGGTGGGCTTTTATCTTCAGCCTGCTCTGCCTCCGGGAAGTCTGAAGTGCGAAGACATTGCTAGAAAGAAGCTTTTCTTGAGGGGAGAGGGGAGGGAAAAAAAAAAAAGAAAGAAAGAAGCTTTTCTTTACTTCATTGCATTCTAGTTTTCAGTGAACTGGTTCCTTTCTATTTATCCGAAAAGAGCACGCCAGCCCAGGGATTCGGGGCTGCACGATCTCTGGGATACAAATGGGCTTCCGATGGCCCGTGCACTCCCCGCCACAACCTTGCGAGGACGCAGCCTTCTCTGTGAGGAGGGCAAGGGCCTTCATCAGGTTACCGCCATGGCCCAAGGGCCAAGAGTGCAGGGCCCTGGCAACCCACACTGGATCTGCACGGATAGCTGTGCATCGTCCCACGGGCCTGGAGAGGGGCTGCGGCGCTGCTGAGGGACATGAAGCGAGAAGCAGCGACCCACGGGGATTTAGCACAAGACTGTGTGCCTTCGTGGGAAGGGAAAAGGCCTGGGGAGGAGAGCAGGGCAGAGTTCAAGGCGGAGGGGCAGGGTCTGCGAAAGGCGATGTGGTGAAGGAGTAAACAAAAGCCAGGTGGGCGCAGAAGGACCACGCACAGGAAACAGACTCAGGGACGTAGCGGTGGTGGCGGCTGGGTGCAGACGCCCCACGCAGGAAGCAAAGGACGAGTGCAACTGACCGGAATGAGGCTGCTGAGGAGATGCTGAAGAAAGGCCACACCAACAAAGACGCTTGGGGAGATGCCAGGTTTCCCTTTCAGTCTGTCCTCTCTGAGATTTTACTAGAATAAGTCTAAGGACTCTGGAAGTAACGCTTTTTGCTCACGGCTCACTCACACTTTTCTCCCGTACTGACCCACCCGCTCAGTCTTCCAAGGTTTCTGCCATTACTAAGGGGCCAGCTACTATTCCTGTACACGCACTGGGGGTGTCCAAGTTGTGTGACTGGGGGGGAGGTTGGTGGCAGATGCTGAAGACACATGTCAACGATTCACAGCCCAACCCCACGGGCCTATCCAGAGGAGCTGGTCCTACCCAGCACTCCTCTCTGCTTTCCAGTGGACGCTGAGCTTCCCTGGTCCTTTTTAGCCTGACTGATAATAAACTCTACATCACATATCCCTTTCTTTGCTGATTTTCAAAAAATTTCACCTTTGAAAATTGTTTCAATTTCCTTTTCAAAGTGCAAATGTCTTTATTGGGTTTTTTTTCCCGGTTATAAAAAGTGATAAGCATTAATGGTGAAATATTTTCAGAATGTAAAAGTGTATAACAGCTAAGCTGAAAACCTTTGTGCAATCTTCACAAAAATGTTGCAGGCCACTGGGGACTTGTGCTTTCGGTTTGTTTTATAATGCTCTATTATTTGCTTAAAAATGAGAACAAACTCAATGTTCTGTTTTGGATATCTTTTCATGTCAAAACAGAGAGAAACAACTCATCCTTGGGGAAGTCTGCGATGCATTCCACTGTGAGGACGTGTCACCACTTATACAACTAATCTCTTCTTCGCGGGTGACAGGTATTAAAAAATCAATGGTTTCCGAATCTGATGGAAGCTTCCAAGCTCTCAGTTGCTCAGCTGGGTTTTTATTTGGATTATTTTGGTTGTTCTAATCTCATTTCTCCCCCACCCCTTTTCTTCATTCCTACTCACCCTCCAAGCAGAAAACTAGTCTGCGCACAATTGCCTAGGTCTGTTTTCATTCCCTTTTTATCTTTTCACATGATCCAGAAGGACCAAACGTTTGCTGAAAGGAATGATCAAGTCAATTCACTAAGTGCCTTCACCTATTTTTGCTCCTTGTGAGTCTTCTGTTAGGATCTAGAGCCCTTCTTTACTGCAGTCTAGGAAACCTACTTTCTTTTTTTTAAGACTTATTTTATTTATTTATGCATACAAGAGGTAGGATGTAGGCAATAGGTGAGCGGATTCACCAGAGACAGAGTGGGGAGCAGAACAGGCAGATCAACTGAAGTACACTGCTGAGGGGAGCAGCGAGGAGACAGGAGGGGTCTGTTCTGCTGCGCCATGTGGAAAGCTCCCTGACTGGGGATCGAACTCAGGCTGTAGTGGCTGGTGATAGCTTGAAAGCACTGAAACTTAACCTCTGCGCCACCAGGGAGGCCCTAGGAAACCTGCTTTCATTTCCACCAAAACAGCAAAACAGCAAAACAGGAGCCAAATCGTGTGAATGCTTACATGTGTAACTACCACCACCTTTTACTAGCATTCCTTCTTTGCGAAGAGCCAGACAGCCAAGAGCTCGCTTGTAAGATTTTCAGATCCTTCTCTCCTTTCTTCCTTCCCCTACCTCTCCCCCCACTTTTATGTCCTGCACCAGGAATAGAAACCATCTCCGAACTTTTATTGTGGTCAAAGGTCGCAGGTTTTCTACACTTTCCTTTCTTCTACAAATGTGGTCTCCAAGCTTCTGGCTTGGCAGCAGGGATGTGCTTCCCTTCCCCTCAAGGACAAAGAAAGGGAATCAGGCTGGAGGTCACATTCACCTCCGGCCCCACAGGATGGTTAATCAGCAACACATTGAAAGGAGCCCTCCTTTAGCCAAACATAAAAAATGTAAAACTTTTCTTTTAAATATGTAAATCATTTTCTATGGCATTTGCTCTCATTTCTAGGGAGGTTCCCAATTCTTGCAAAAGTCCCCAGTGAGCGCTTTCCTTGGCCCACATTCCTTGCCTTAACCCAGCTCGGTTTCCTCCTGCCTATGTTAGAGCTCAGTATTCCAGGGACCTATACTCGCACACACAGAGAAAGCAGAAAATGCTGGCTGAGGTCACATCAAATCCCTGACAAAGGTCAGTTCTAGGAGGGGAGAAAAGAAAAGAGGGCGACAGGGCAAGGGAGAGAGTGACCCTCTCCCCAAACTCTTGGTCACACCCCAGACCCCAAAGCTGCGTTGGTTCCCAAAAGTCTCCTCCCTTTCCCCCCCATGTCCCTGCAACTGAGCGGGGACCAGCAGCACCCACCATGGATCTTGTGCTGCCTCTGGGTGCCATCTGCTCCTCTCCTCTCCCTCTTCCTCATGCCCCCCAATTAATTTTGATTTTAAAATAATTTCAGACACACACCAAAAAGCTACAAAAATAGTGCAGAGAAATGCCACACGGCATTCACCCAGCCTCTCCCAGCCATCATGTTATCACAGAGGCCTCATCATCCTTCTCTCTAGGAATATATTTCATTCATTTTCGTCTGAAATACTTGAAAGTAAATTTGCAGATATGCTACCCCTTTACCAACTGAAATACTTCTTAGTATGTCTTTCCTAAAGCAAGGATATTTTCCTACAAAAGCACAGAGTACCTGTAAAAGTTAGGAAACTGATACAATATCAAGGGAAAAATGATGACTGTTGGCACCACACCATTATCTATGTACAGCTATTCAAACTGCGTCAGTTGCCTCAGCAATGCCTTTTGGGGCAAAAAGAAAACTGCGTTCTAGACCAGGGCCACTGGATACCGTGAGGTCCCTTCTCCCTTCATCTGAAACGGCCCCTCCGTCTTTCCTCTCATCAAAGGCACTGGGAGGTTACCTTGCAGCTCATCCTTCCTCAGTTTGGGTGTGACTAATTTTTCCTCATCATTAGATCAAACTGTTTCTTCACCCCTGTCACCTTCAGGGAAAAGCTCTTATTTCTCTTCAATACTTTCATTGTTTTCATTCACAAGAGCAGACAGGATGAAATAACAAAATTATACATTGCTGTTTATTTCATCTTTCTTTTTTTTCACAGATAAAACCACCCTGCTTGCCTCCAAGGCATTTTCTACACACAGTGAATGGGACCTTTCTAGAAGCCCCACTTGAAAGCCGCCAATGGCTCTGTTGTCCCAAGATCAGCCCACCTCTTCATCCTAAGCAGACAGATTCTTCCTACTCTGGTCCTCTGCTTCTCTGGAATCCTCCACCCTCTGCTTCTCCCACCTCCACGGTTAACTCTCACCCAGCAAATGCCTCCCGGGGAAAGGAAGGAGGACAGGACAGCAGAATGGGCCCTAGAGGGGGCCTCCCGGGTGCCACGGAAAGGAAACCAACTAAGGAACTACAAAACACCAACAAAAAAGAGCACGCAGTTACAGCAAATGAATCTTCTAGAGATCTACACCAGACTCAACCTCTTTGAAGGTTCTTTGAACCTCTCTGAACCTGTTTCCTGGCTTGTAAGGAAATAATCCATACAACACAGAGCTGACGGGGCAATCGGGGCCACCGAATTTCTGCACATACACACGTACACAGACCTGAGTGTGTACAAAGGTGTGTCATGTGTTTTTTATTTTATCTACACAATGCCTAGCACTTGGCAGGCATTTAGCAGATGTTAGTTCCCTTCCCTGCCCTTCTTCTCTTTCCATTTTCCTCCAACTTACGCAGATCAGGAGGTTGCAGTGGCTGCTGTCAAGGTTTCTGATGAGCTCTGACCCACACCAGAGAAGGGTCATGAGCTAGGGGGTTGCCCCTTGCTCCCTGGAACACACCCCTCAACTCCAAGCCAACCGGTCTCCTCATGGGCTGCACTATACGCTGAGCAGAGGCAGTCAGGGCTCTTTCCCAAAGTGCAGAGAATGGACCCTTCTGTCCTCGCCAAGAACCTTGCAGCTCTTAGGATGCTGCCTTTGTGCCAGTGAACACCACAGTCTAGAACTGGCGACCCAAGGTGCCCTTCTGATCACACAACAACAGACAGCTCACTCTTAGGTCTCTAAGCTGGCCAAGAGCCGGCATTTAACCCCCATCTCATAACGAAACCTGAACAGAGCAAGAGAGGTGGCAAGTTTGCAGCTCTGCGGTCTGGAAAGAGCTAAGTGAGGTTATTACATGACCTTGGAGGGATTCCATCAAAAGAAGACTCTGTATCATCTTTCTCTCGCCTCTGACGCCTGGCTCTCCCTTTCATTCAGAGAGACCCTTAGGACTAGACTAGGCCCACATGGAGCATCCAGGCTAATCCCCCCATCTCGGGACCCATCACGTAAGCGCATCGGCGACACCCCTTTCCCAGGTGAGCTGGAGTAGCCACAGGTTCCAGTGACAAGGGTGTGGCCATTTTTCTGCTTGCCACCGGGGGCAAGTATCTTGCCTCTACAGAAACTCTGCTGGTTGTTACACATGTACTGCCAAGAAAGATCCGACACCGAGGGAGGCCAAGGAGGCTTTATAAAATGGAGGTTTTCTGGATCTTGACAATCCTGCATGCCTACCATTCCAGATCAGGTTGGGAAATATCTAGTGGCAGAGGTGCTGTGCAAGATGGGAAAATCAACAGAGTAGCTGTCTACGGCCAAACCCTGATGCAGTTAGAAGACAAGGGGGACACGGGGGCCAGGAGGCACAGGTCTCTTGGAAAACAATGATATTTTCCTAGAATAGATTTAGATTCTCAATGAATGATAACAAAGTATTATCTGTATAGCAGTTTATAGCAAGGAAAATCAGATTGCTTTGCAAGACATGGTAAAAGTCACTGCAAAAAAAAACCCAAACAAACAAACACCAAAAAACCGAACAACTACTTATCCTTATTTTAGCCAAGAACTAAAATGAAAACCATGTGACCCAAGAACAAGGAATCTGGTGCTGTCAGAGACTCAACAGATTGGATTCTTTGTGAGTGACGCATCGCCCAGCTCAACTCCTGATATCAAGTGCGTCCAAATCATCGCTGCATAAAACATCTGTCTTCTGCGAGGTTAGCGCAACTCCACAGAAGAGTGCTTCGCCCGAAGGAAATAAGGAGATGGTCAAAATCGATTCCAAGACTATTTATGGGAAGGAATTCAGATAAAACCTAGACTGATGCATGAGAAATGTTTGCAGTCCTTGCTCAGTGGCCATCCCTTGGGACACAGGCACTCACTCTCCTGTTATCAAGCATGGGGTGGGAGCGGAGTAGGCCTCGACTTCTACCCCCATTCCTCCAGTAATGAGTTGACAAAGTCAACATTAAATTAGATCGCAAAGCTTATGCCAAAAGCCAAACATAACCCAGACATACATGTCAAATCCCTCTACCATGAGTAACAAAACAATCATAATATTATAAACAAAACTTGTCTAGAACCCAGCCAATGGCTTACACATTTCAAGGAATATTTGAGGCAATGAAGCATCCAAATTAAATCAGCTTAGACAGTCCTTGGGTTTTACAATGGGATCTGGGAAGGTGGTTAAAAAACAAACAACAGAACAAAGGATGGAGTGACATGAATGACATCTAGTAAAATTTAGACAGCATAACTTTAGCAGTCGGTGTATGTGTTATAGGAAGCTAAGATAAGCAAGTTCGAAAATAGCGATTGTTTTATAACACCCGGATTGCTTGTATGGTACTGGGGGGGGGAGGAGAGGGAGGGAGGGGGGGAGAAGGAGACACAACACCTTGCACACTTTGTTCCTAGTGCTTGAGTACTGCTCTGAATTAATCTACACATTTTTGTGTCATTGGAAGTTCATGACTAATGACCTCAGGGGTAACCATTTTTTAAAAAATAATATTGGCCTTAAATACTTGAAGTTTTCTAACTATTCTTTGGACTTTAAATTGGACTTCAAAGTAAATCCTCCATACATTACCTTTATCAAGAAATACCAGTATCTCACTCCAGACTGCCCTTGCTGATGCGGATGGGATTGGCCCCAGGAACGCTGCAAGCCGGTCGTCAGGGCGGAGAGTCGGGAGACAGGGTAACAGTCCTGCTTGCCCAGCAGGCCCTCCTGTGGCCATAAGCAACTACCCATGGTCCTGTCACTTAACGATGGCGCTGCATCCTGAGAACGCACTCTTAGTTGACTTCACTGTTGTAAGCATCAGAGTGTATGTTCTTCTCCAACCAGCACTTCTCCATGTTGCTGGCACAGGAATTTAGGAGCGCATCATGGAAGCGGGATTGGGTCAGCCATGACTTCTTACTGCTCCTGGTTGGCAGTACACCAGCAGTGTGCCACCATGGCACTAGGCAATAGGACAAGCACATGGTTATGTGGACCAACAGGGTGTGCCTTGGTGTCCACACTTGCAAAATGCTGGGAGTGGTCCACTGGTCCCAACTCTAACATTCTATGTATCCATCTTGATTTTCTAAATTAGCAGTTTTTGCTAATTTTGACATAACTAAACAAAGTTCACAGTGTTGAGATTGAGAAATGAGCACATGCTAGAGAGAGGGCCCTTTGTTTTTACCCTGAAACAATCACTAAGCCCCAGAATCCATCATACCTTTAGGAATAGGTTGGCAATGCTTTGCTCCTTGGTCCAACATGAAGTCCAAATACAAGGTTGGTGTGCGAGTATAAACCTTGGACTGAAAAGGAAAAGGAAACCATCAGGATCTTCTTCAGAAACAGATAGTTCTTGACTCCAGCTGGGTCCTTCAGTAAAGGTCTAGGCCCTAGATGCATTTTATTTACAATTCCTCCCAGGGACGTGCTAAGGAGCTGGGGGTGGGCTGCCAATATGGCTTCCTTGTAAGGGTCGTGTTAACCCTCCTAACTTTACAACATGGTTAACAAGCCTACTTCGGGATGACAGCTCTCTCTCCAGAGCCAGTTCTCAAAGATGGCTCTCCGTGACTAACTCACTGGTCAATAGTTGCTCCAACTTTCTCATTTCCAGTCTTCCCCTTGACATGGCAGGCTACGTGGCATCCAAATGTATGCTTCTTCCCCTGATCTCAATAAAGCCATGTCCATTTGGAAATTGTAAAAAAGCGGCCTGTAAATATTTTTCTTTGTTCTGACTTTTACCCAGAAAAGGTGGTCCACCACTGCTGGCTTCAAAACCCACAACTCTGAATGTAAGAGGAAAAGCAAACTTCTGCAGGGCTTTCCACTGTAAACAGTAGCTCTCATGCCATCAACAGTTAAGCAGAGTTTGTAATTCAATAAGAGGCCATTCTGAATCACTGGCATAGGCCAAAATCCAAGGGATTAGCACTGTTGCTATGAACCTTATGATGTCTCATTGTTTATCACATGCCCCCATGGTTCCATTCTACCCTTTTTTTAAAACTAAAATACACACAAAAATGAAAAAGCACATAAAACCAAATTTGGCAAAGATAGGAAATAACTAGAACTTTCATACAGTGCTGGTAGAACTATAATTTGGTATAAACACTTTACCAAACTGCTTGGCAGTATGTAGTGCAGATACAGATAGGTATAACCAGCATTCCAACCTGGGTGTATGTCCACAGAAATGTTTGCCTGCAGACAGATACATGAATGTTAAGAGCAACACTATTGGTAGCCCCAAACTGGAAATACTCCAAATGTCTTTAATGATGAATGGATGAATGACTTGTAATATACAATGGAATACTACATGGCAAGGAAAATGAACACAATTACATGGAACAACTCAGATGAGTCTCACCAGCATAATATTGAGCAAATGAGGAAGACACAGAAAGTCATATACCAGAGAATTCCACTTCTATGAGGTTCAAAATAAGGCAAAACTCATCGATGATGTCAGAAGTCAAAAAATGGTTGCCTTGAGAAGGTTAGTAACCGGGAAGTAAAGGTTTCCAGGGTCTGGTCATTTTCTCTTTCTTAACCTGGTTACAGGTTTCATGGGTGGGTTCATGTGGTGAAAATTCTGAGGCATACACTTGGTTTATGTACTTTCCTGTGTACGCTCTATTTTAATAATAAGCTTACAATCATTAAAAACACTTAGATATGAATAGACTGAAAGAGAGAATCGAGAGCCCAGAATTATTTCCTATCCCTGATAAAGGCATCATTTCTCTCCAGAAGGACATCGACACTTCTGCCTTTTTCACCCAGGACCAAACCACAGTGCCTGTTGTGTACACGGCAAGTGTTCAATAAATATTTATCAAATGATATTTCACAATGGGAAATTCCCTGGGTGACAATAAATTTATTTACAGTGCGCATATTCACCAATATCTTTACCTACATGCAGCCAAGTGTGTCTCTTCAGAGCAGGTAATTCGGTGTGGTCAGAGTACACTGAATATTGGAGCAGACAATTGTAAATCAAGCCAACTATCCAAAGACTTTCCCATTCTAAGACTTCTCATGTATGGAAGCTTGGCATTAAACAATCTGGTAGGTGATTTTACACAGTTTGGAAGGTCAAACTGCAGCAATACAGCTTCAAGGACAGGGAAAGCAAATTCTCCTGTGCTCACATAAATGAAATCGAATAGCCCTGTGACATCAAGTGCAAACTGAAGCCAAAGATTCACAATCAATCTGAAGAGCTTGAAACATACATATAACAAGGACAGCACCACGGGACACGGGGGCTAGCTCGCTGGAACCATTATGGGCTTAAGGCACCATCTGGAGTGGATCTGGCTTTGCCCAATGAAGACTTCTAAAATTACCTCTAAAAAGATCAAGGGTAAACGTCACGTAATATCGGATGACTCCTCTCCCTGGGTGGTGTTTTGATCTCTTCCAGAAAAAGGATCCCTGTTTGCTTTGCGCCTCCCTCCTAAGAGCGATCTCAGCGGCAGATGCACCACCCTGCCCCTACAGCGAAGATTCATCACAAAGAGGCTCTAGGCCTAATTCTTACCAGATTTCTCCTCGAATATGGTCAGAAAAATTACCCTGACCTGGAAGCCAGCAATGCACTTACCTTCTTCTGGGCTTAGTTCGCTCATCTGAAAATCTCGTGATGGGACTCACGGATGCTTAAGTCTATTTCTAGTTCTGAAACTCTGAGTCAGAAAATTCACGTTTCCTCCATGCTTTAATTTTTTAAATTCCCTGCTAACTGCTCTAGAACTTTAGAGAAGTGAGGCCGGGCCTGGTGTGAGGCAGGACCACAAGGACAGTGGGGAACTGCTGGTTCCCTTGCTGTAGTCTTGCCTTCAGCCTCAGTCATCAACCTTGCCCTCCTGGTTAGCTCATTTTCTTCTCCTCCTGCCTTAGCTTCTCAGCCTAATCCATATTGTCCAAAAAATAGTACCCTAACTCTCGAAGACTGCCACTACACAGACTGATGTGTGCACAAGCACACACAGGATTCTGTATGTACTTATTCACGTACAAAACATTAACCAGAAACCACTGAGAGACTTCATAAGGCCACAAGTAAATCCTAGCATCCTACAGTGTGAAAGGGCTAGAGGGAAAGTGTTAATTCACTAGGAAGGTGTTTTTCACAGTATTTATAGTTTAAAACAGAATTCCAATTCTAATATCATTTTTCGTACTGAAAAATGAAAGTTTCAAAATAATACACACCTTGAATATCAACTACCCCAAATCTAAATATATCTTATTCTATTTCAGTTCATCTATAATGAGATAAAATTCAATTGGAAATTATTCCTATAACCATGTGTGTGTGCGCGCACGTGTGTGTGTGTGTGTGTGTGTGTGTGTGTGTGTGTGTGTTTGAAAAGCAGGTAGGTTTTGCTTTTTTAACTTTGATCTTCCACTGTAACTCGGTTGAAATAACAAATGTAAATTATGTTTATTTAACTCAGGATGATAACACCAGCCTCCAATGCACTTTGAGCAAATCTGCATTTAATTTTTCTATTACACACACTGCTGATTTGTAACCATAAAGAAATATCATCATTAGGCACATTCTTCCCTGTGTTCTCTTTTGTTTATTTTTATGTATAGCATTAAATTATTAATAGACCCTCAAAATACAATGAGAATTTAATTAAACAAATATTCTTTGGTTAAAACTTAGCTATCAATGAATCTATTTCCACGGGCTAAAAACCAGTCCACGACAACCTAAAATAAAATACTCCTTTACAAATCTGTTTCAGCATAAACAGAACTAATACACTCAATTCCACTGGTGAAATTGTTTTCTTTTTCCTCTTCTCTGACTTG
Source organism: Scalopus aquaticus (assembly GCA_004024925.1). Classification (NCBI taxonomy): domain Eukaryota; kingdom Metazoa; phylum Chordata; class Mammalia; order Eulipotyphla; family Talpidae; genus Scalopus; species Scalopus aquaticus. The sequence goes on along the minus strand of PVIJ01001129.1, from coordinate 160,450 downwards.
GTTGTGATTACTAGTGCTTGCACAGGTTCTAAAATCCAAAGTTGTTCCTCTTTTGTCTTTCATAATCCTTTGTTAAAGTATACTTAGGAAGCCTGTCTTTATTTTTTTGTTTGTTGTTTGTTTGTTTAAAAATATATTTTTATTGTTATTTATATCTTTTACATTTTGTATTCCCCTTGGGTGACCCACCACCAATTCACCCGTGACCCATCTCCTTGGTCCTTTGTGTCCTTTTCTATTCCATTTTGTGCCCTTATCCTCCCCCCCCACCCAGTGTCTCTCTCCTATTTGGTTTCCCTATAGTCCTGCTAAGCATTCAAAAAAGATAAACGCATGCAATTTTCAGTGACATGGATGGAATTAGAGGGGATCATACTCAGCAAAACAAGCCAGAAAGAAAGAGAAAAATATTGAGAGGAAGCCTATCTTTAAAGGGTTTAGTCTACATCTGAAAGTCTACGTCTTAAAATTTGACAGTTCGCTATGTGGAAGGACGTCCCTGCGGAGAATAACTACCCTGACTTCCAGCACTTTGTCAAAACCTCAGAGGCAAGGCCTTACGGCCTAGCATCTGCGATTTCGTACTACTGGTGCTTTTACTGTGTCCTGGGTACGGGGTGAGTGTGGTGGGGCGTTCTATAAGTTTGCTGTGGCTGAATCAAGAAAGAAGGTGCACACAGGCTTGGAGAGAAATGACGATTCCATGAAAGATGTTGAGATAAGGAAGGCGGCATCTTTGACTGCTAAGTGGTTTTGAAACAAATATTTCTTTGGCTTGACGTCCATGGAAGTTTGTCACTGACTTGTGTTCCAGAACTACAAAATGTGAATATCTGGACTAAGGAATAATTTCTCTTGATAACAAATAATGTAAAAAAAAGTTTACAGTTCAAGTATCATATAGGCAAAGTTTCTAGAAGGTCAGTAACTAACTTCCTAGTGGGGTTGGGGCAAATTTCAGCTAATCTGGGCCTCCCCGGTGGCGCAGCGGTTAAGCGCTGCGCTGTGGAGCTGTCGGCAGCGGCGACGCGAGTTCGACGCCCGGCCGGGGAGAATCCCACATGGTGCAGCAGACCTCTCCTGCCTCGCCCGCTGCTCCCCTCAGCAGTGTGTTTCTGATCTGCCTGTGCTGCTTCCCACTCTGTTTCTGGTGAACCCTCTCGCCGCCCCACGCCTCTGGCCTGTACCCCAGCTTGTATGTATAAAAAAAAAAAAATCTTTAAAAAAAAAAGATTAAAAAAAAAATTTCAGCTAATCTACAATAGCAATGTTACCAAATCCAGACATGTCCTGTCTCTCTATAAATGTCAGAATTAAACGCTTCATGAGACTAGGCCACCACTCCAGTATGACCGCAAAACAAGACCAAACAAGATCCGCAGAACACTTTCTTCGGGTTCCCAACTACCTTCATCTTGTAGCCATCAAAGACTTCCCACTTACCCTTGTCAAACTGCCTTCCTTCCTCTGCTTTTATTGATAAATGTGATCTCAATTAAGAGATGAAATCATTTCCACATGGAAGCAATGTGGCTCACAAACATCTTTGCAGGAGAAAGAGTGAGCTGGTTGCTACATAAGAGTGTGGCAAAGCGCTTGGCATCTTTCTCTTTACCATTGATCCTCTCAGGTGACGGCACCCAGGACCCCGAACCTGCTACGTTTGCCACCACGCCGGCCTTCCTTAAAAGCAAAGGGGCAGCAATTTGCACGCTGGCGCTGTAATAAGTGCGTTCGCATTTCTGTTTGGGAATTATTTCCAAAAATCCTGATGATTTAGTGGTTTTTCAAAACCACATTTAAATTCTCAGTCTTACTGTGTGTTGCATGACCAAATTATTCTACAGAACCGTACTCACAAATGCCAAGCCTCGATATCCTACCAGGGAAAGAAAGTGCTTCCACCTATGCCTGTATCGCTTGGGTGGGACCTTCTCCCTGATTTTGGATGCCGTTTTGTGTCCTCATTCCTAACTCTGGATGGGTATCTTTGACCCCATTTTTATGTCTTTCCTTCACAGTGAAATTATGGGTCTAAAAGTTTAGCTATTTAAAGGCTTTTGATATATCGGTAGGTCCCTGGCCAACCGCGACGTGGCCCAACGCGAACGGCTCTGCGTGCCCCTGGGATGGAGCACGATACTGGGGCCATCGGCTTGGCGAGTCTAGGTCACCTTGCTGCATCCCAGAGCTCACTGCAACCGCCCCTACTGCTACACATTCAGATTCGTTAAAATAAAATTCTGTCACAAACATAGACGGGAAGGAGTCATTGCTGAGGGGGGAACGGGGAGTAGGGGAAGGACAAGGAAAGGAAAAAAATACCTGAAAAACTTTGAAAAATTTGACAAAAATAAGGGGAAAAAACTAACATAAAGTTTATAGGCACCACCTTCATAGTCCAAATACCAGTATTTGGACAGCCAGTGTCTGTGGGTCTTTGTTTTTGAACAAAGTCACTTTGACCAGTCGTCACACCGACTGACGGATTCTTACCCACAATTTTTTGGCCAAATGACTTGGCACCTACCAGCCCATCCCATCCGAATGTTAAACAGCTTATTTTTTAAAATCTTCACCAATATAAGAAGCAGACACTGATAGCTCCTTACTCTTTTACTTTGGGTGAGGTTTCTACTTGTTGAACAGATGCTATTGAATATTATCACTCTCAGAAAAACAACAGCTAACTATGGAGGGCTGAGTGCACAGCAGGCGCTACTCCGGGTGCTCCGTGTGTATTCCTGAGGTCACTTGTATTTTCATTTTGACAAAACATCAGCTCATTAACCTATTTAGATATTCACTCATTTATTTTTTTTAAGATTTATTTATTTATACATACAAGCTGGGGTACAGACCAGAGGTGCGGGGCGGCGAGAGGGTTCACCAGAGACAGAGCGGGGAGCAGAACGGGCAGATCAGAAACACACTGCTGAGGGGAGCAGCGGGTGAGGCAGGAGAGGTCTGCCGCGCTATGTGGGAATCTCCCTGGCCGGGCGTCGAACTCGCATCACTGCTGCCGACAGCTCCACAGCGCAGCGCTTAACCGCTGCGCCACCAGGGAGGCCCCTATTCACTCATTTATTAATGAGTTCTTTTCTTGAAGAACTATTGGTTGAGAGCCTATACTGCGCTAGACACTGGGTCTATCTACTGGTGAATAACCTCCTCCGCCTTTGTGAAGTTTACTTCCTAGTGAGGAAGACAATTGAACAATTAAATATAAAATATAAAATATCGTACATGCTGTAAAGGAAATAAATAGGGTGCAGAGAAAGAGAATAAAATTGGAGCATAAGGGAAGGTCTCTTTAGAGGGGTCACTTTGAAGTGGAGGCTCAAAAGAGAAGCGCTGTGGGGTCACAGGTTCTGGGCAGAGAATGAACAGAGCATGTGCAAAGGCCGGGGGGCAGGAAGAGCTGGGAGGATTCAGACACCAAGAGGCAAGCGAGCTGCAGACACAAAGAGGTGGTTGGAGAGAAGGGTGTGTGATGAGTTTAGAGTTGGAAAAGGACTCAGGTAGGTACGGGTATTTGGGATTTACCTTACCTGAGGTAAGGGATTTGGGATTTCTCTGAAGTACACTGGGAACACACTGATGCAAGTTTTATCTTAAAGAGCGATCTTGAGCTCCCATGTGGAGAGCTGAAGGGGCGAGAACAGAAGAGATCCCTGAAGACACCCCCACAGTGCACCTGGCACCCACGGTCCATCCCCGCTTTTCCTTTCCATGCTTTAAACTTAGAGAGTCTTTTCCCATGCAAAGCTCACATACATGGCTGCCTATATTTTCATCGTTCAGAATGTTTAACACTTAGCTCTTTACGTCAAATCTATTTTTCTAGGAGGTGTGAGATCATGAGCCACACTGTTTGCTTTTTAGGACAGGCTCATGGATGGTACCAGCTCACTTACTCTTCTCTTTCCCCCAGTGGCGCTCATCTTTATCAGTATTGTGTTTGCACAATCACAGCAGCTCCTTGAATAAGGTTTTGTTCCACATCACTGAATGAGGTCACTGGACGACCTGCCTTTGGTAAATGTCATTTTGCTGAAAGTCACAGTTTCCAAGAACCCAGTGAGGAAGTTAGGTGGGAAGCTGCTGTACTTGCGTTTACTCTAGGTTGGTTCCTTTTACGCCGATCACAAGGAAGAGTGTCAAAGAGGAAAACTTCACCAACTAGCTATGGAGCCTCAGCTAACAGAGGAAGGCCTACTCGAGTTCTTGCCGCCATCCAGTGCATCTCCCATGGGGCTACCCAAGCTCCTTGCCTTCCACCGCCTTCCTACTCTCACGGCCTGAGAGGCTTCACATCGAGAACAGCCATCGACACAGACCCATTCTCTCCGCCACTTCCACCTCCATACACACTCAAGAAACTCACTGCCAGATGCCATGGACCCCTGCAGGAGAACCGGGGCTTCTTTCTCTGGGAGGCCTTAAAGTCTTAAGGAAATAGAAAGGCGAGTTGCCACATTCTTGAAAGCAAACGCTTAACTCTCTTGTTTAGAACAGGCTGATGCTCTTCGATGAGAGGCTAAGTCTTCTGTCCCCAACCCAAAGTACTCTGATTTCTGAATTCTTGATTAAAGAATTCCGATAAGGAGTGAGAGAGATTAGTTTCCATTCTCAGTGCCAAAGGTATCGTGGGAAGGATTAAAACCCTGCAATCACATTTTGACATATACATGAAGTGCTACTTAAAGAGAAGACAAGGAACTACTAGGCAAAATGCCAATGACTGTGTATAGGGTGAGCATTAGAGAGGGCCAACAGCATTGCTAATGTCTATCAGCCAAAGAGGATTGTGGGACATCTTGAGCATCAAGCTGGCCAGCCAACCAGGAATTTCAGAGGTAGCCAAATTCTCCTGCAGTCTAGTCTCCACAGTTCGCTTTTCCAGGCAGCTCTTTCATCAGTATTCACACGCTGGTGCCTCTCCTTCTCACCTTCCCTTTAGGGGAGGCAAAGTGAGGAGAGAAGAGCTAGAAGGGAAGGGAATAAAGATGCTGACAGGCAGGACTCAGTCCTGAAATTTAACCAGCGACATGTTAATTGTGAAACTGGACTTTGATTTCTTCACCCCTTGAGTCAGCAATCTTGGCTGAAGTTGGGTTACAGATGTTCTGATTTTCCTTGCAAAATGAAAACCAGAGAACGAACGAACACCCATCACTTACACGAACACACCATCCAGCCATGATCCTCCAAAGGCAACAGTACAAGAAAACCACAAATGACCCCCAGATATGGCAAAAGGGAGCTTTCCGATTCCGTATCTCCCATCCTCGTGTGATGTGCTCCGTGGTGGAGTCAGCAGCCCTCACGATGCTAAGATAGTCCTCGCGGGGCTTTATAGTATTTTTAACTCTGTTAGTTATATTTGGTATTTACTAAAATGTTTTTAAGAGTTCCTCCAGGAAAGTGCATCTAGATGGGAAACTATTTGGCCAAGATAAGAGCTCTGGGGACAGATACCTTTGTGTAGATAAGAATCTTCAATTTTATGATTAAGGAAGAATTTATTATGGCACGAGCTTCGCCAACGTGATCGTCCACGGGCTATTCTGACAGAGCCAGGGAGTCTCCTTGTACAGACGTGGGCCTGCACGTACCTTTTCAGTGTGGAAAGAGATAGAAGTTCATTCTGAAGCTGTTTCCATGAAAAGGAGCTAAGATGCTCCCAAACCGAAGAGAGACACTCAGCAAGTTCCTGTATGCGGCTGACTTGTGTGGTGAGGCAGGGGCACTGGGGAAGTAAAAGGGGCAAAATTCAGGAGACCTGAGTTTGGGTCTAGTTTCCTTCCACAACTGAGCTGCGAGACCTCGGGCAAGGCCTTTTGCCTAGCTGGGCTCGGTGCTCTCAGCCACGAGGCAGACAAGGTGGAGAGCTGGTCTCTCACTGCCTGATACTCTGATTCAAACAGAAGTGCCAGAAGCAAAAGCAAGAGCAGGCCTAGCTTGACTCCGAACGGCACCTCACACTGTGAGGAATTCGAGCCTTGTGCTGCCCTGGGAGCTTCCCCCAGGTCCTAACGGCCCATCACAGTAGAGGCGGAGGTGGTTGAGGGGAAAGCTTCCTGCCCAACTATGGCACTCATGGCCCAGAGACAGCTCTTAGCATTAGACAAAAATGACCGTGTGCTGTTCCCTTCTTCATGGAAGCAAAGAGAGCAAGGGGGCTTCAAGGTTTCCTGACAGACAAATGATCACTATTTGATTCTTTCATGAACCCGGAAGAGCCAAACCTTAATGAACTCACGTTGTGTGCCAAAAGTGACAGCTATGTACAGATGGTCCCTTTGGAATTTGCAGTTTGGGTTTTGATTACTCAGGGAGGGAGGTAAAAGGCAGAGGATGTGAAAGAGTAATTACCCCAGGTGAAACATCACCGATACATTCAAGATGTTTCTAAAGACAAAAGAGTAAAACTGAAAATTTAAAAGAGGGAGAGAGAAGAATTAGCAAATTATTAGAAAAGTTTTACAAGGTAAAGATGATGACAACGTCCATGCTTAACACCACAAACGGGAGCGGCAGCGCTGTTAGACCCTGCCCACCGCAGCCGCGGACGCCGCTACAGGCGCAGCCCCTCCGCATTGTCTACATGTCCATCCTGCTGGGCCAGGCCAGGCCCAGACTTGGGCCTGCTCTGCTGAACCTCCACACTGGGCAGTGCCTCCTCCCCCACTCTGCCCTCCCCTAAACTCGCCATGTCCACTCGTCAGGTGACTCACTGCAGCACCATTGAGTCAGCAGGTGAGTGTCTGTCCCTTCCACTGCGCCCTCCAGCCCCTGACATTTTTTGTTTCCCCTCACACCTTCCCAGGGCCCTGCACACAGCTGGACCTCAGTACCTATTTGTTGAGCTTAACTGAACTATGATGGCGTGGACGCCTTTCTCGGCAATCCTCCCAATCACCCATGGCCAGTGTGGAAGTTCTTCCAGAATGAGAGGCTTGGGCACCTTCCTCATCCCCTGTCACTAAGCCAAGGGGAGCAACCTGCAGTGGACGGGGAGGACTCCCTGCAGCTTTCAGGCCACACGCCCCTCCTGTAACAGCTCAGTCCTCATCCATGACTGAGAGCCCATCTGGGTGGCAGCATTTTCATTCCCTTCCTCCGTGGGGCGCTACACCTGTCCAGAGGAGCAGAACTCTTAATAAAGCTTTGTGTAATCACAACAACACCTCGCACTGAATGTGCTCGTTGCATTTAGTGTCTGTGCCAATTCTCCAAGAGCTCCAGGAGCTCCGGGATTGGTGCTGCGGTCCACGGCCAGGCCCGTGTTGGCAGTGACGAGAGTGCCGCTGCGCACGCGCCAGCGCCAGCCCGGGGAATCACAGCCCCCTGCTCCTGTGCAGTCACAGGAGCTCCGCCTTGAATGCCTCTCGTAGGCACCTCTGCAGCGCGCTCATGTTTCCCACTGGGGCCAGGAAGATACAAGATGTCTTCCTGGGGAAAGACCTGTTATGTCCTAATACTCTGTGTGCTGGTGCCCTTTACATTTACCAGCCCTTGGGGCTGGCCATTCTCTGTGCCACCGCATGAATGGTAGAAGCATTCCATAACACACACACAACTCCTGAACTACTGGATATTAAAAAAGCTGTAATATCGCTCATAAAACACCTTACACTTTCACCAAAACAATGTGTAAAGCTTCTAGACTGAGTACGATCAAAGAAATAGCTCCTAATAGTTCCAAATAATCCACCGTGGCGTGAAAAACCGGAGACGAGATGAACACGTATTAATACGTGAGCGGCCACCTGATACTGGTGACAAAAACACGTACTAATACGTGAGCGGACCACAAAGTGCTAAAAGTCCAAGCCCAGCACTAGAGAAGTGATGGCGACGCACAAAGTCCACACACCTTTCTTGGAGGCGACACCTCGCTCCTGGCAGAGGAGCTCTCCATCTCGGTCCCTCGCTAATCTGCAATCCTGATTACTAGGACCACCGAAGCACCAATGGCACGGCGTGGGGCTTCTGGTTTAAAAGTGCACCTACCCATTCTTCACTTGCTGGCAGGAGAGGGCCTGCCACCCACCGGATTGTACTGCCTACATGATGAGGTCAGGGGGGACATCTTGAAAGAATAAGAGCATCTGGCACCCTTTGTGAGCACCAAGAATGGTATTTCTGGGGTGAGTGGGCTGCCCTGGGCAAGAGCAACCTTTTGTACAGCTGATTTGAACAGATCCTGACCACTGTTTACTCGAACATTCCTAACTACAAATGAAGTGCCAACTATGGCTGCCTACCACAGGACACGTCTTTGAAGTTGCTGGGTGCATTTCTTGAGGTCCTCCTAGTTACCAAACAGGACCAACAGACCAAGTCGTGCCTATTCGCAACGCTGAATCAGAACCAAGTTCCGCACTTCCGTGTGCGGTGATGCCAATCGTCTGCTGGGCTCCGTGGCCGGTGCCAGGCGGATCGCTCAACGGGGACTGCTTTGTTCCATTCCAAAGGGGACAAGACTGTGCATAGCAGCCCGCCCCCCAGAACCTCAAACCACACTGCTGAAAACCTGGATACAGGGAGACGGGGCAGGGAGCGCTCAGGGCAGAGGGCAGACTTGGGCAAAATCCAACAGCGACAAACTTGGTCATGAGTCCCCCTACCCCAGTAGTGTGCGTCATTTCCTCTGGCCCTGTCACACCCCATTGATCCGGTTGTCTGTGCAGCACCGCCCCCCACCATGAGGATCCCCCAGAGTTCTGTACTGCTGCCCCCGAGTCTTTCAGGCAGGCCACTTTAAGACAGGAGCTGCCCCACTGCTTCTCTCCCTCCCTCCATCCACACAAGCAAAACCAGCCCTCCCTCCCTCCAACGCCTCCGAAGTTTTACATATGGCTGTCCCCACGTCTCCCACGCCCCACGACACTTCTGATGTTGGCAGCTCCTCTCCCCAGCTAGACCGTGACCTTACGTGAGGTCAGCGGCTGCATCTCATTCACATCGCATGTCCAGGGCATTGGCTGCCCGCTGGGCCTGCAACAGGTGCCAGTGATGGAATGAACGGAGCGCTCAGGGTAATGAGGCATGTGAACTGAACGGCAACTGTCAGCCAAAACGCTCACGTGCTGCGAAGACAGGAGGGATGCACGGGTCTCAGGGGGCGAGAAGGCTTCCCCGAAGAGAGAGGACATGGGCGGGACTTCAGTTAAGCACAGGAAGGCGAGGGAGAGTGTGGAACCCCCAGCTCCACACTAGCACAGGCCCGGGCACTTCGCAACAGCCTTCCCCCCAAAATGCTCTGCTTCCCTTGTCCTGTGCCCAGAGAGGCCAGGAGTCTCTGCGCTGCCCGGGGATACTTCCTCAAGTGCCCCTTCAAATACATGTATCCAAGGGCACAAAAGGGACATGCAGCCAGAATTCACTTGGGTGACTGTGACTTGCTTAGGTAAGACTTATTTTGAGCATTTCTCAAAGCATCTAATTAAAACATGGACCATAAAAAGAAAATCAGTGCAAATAAAAACCAAAGGAAAATTATTATCAAGGCCTCCCCGGTGGCACAGCGGTTAAGCGCTGCTCTGTGGTGCTGTCAGCAGCGGCGACGTGAGTTCGATGCCCAGCCGGGGAGAATCCCACATGGCGCGGCAGACCTCTCCTGCCTCGCCCGCTGCTCCCCTCAGCAGTGTATTTCTGATCTGCCTGTTCTGCTCCCCGCTCTGTCTCTGGTGAACCCTCTCACCGCCCCACGCCTCTGGCCTGTACCCCCGCTTGTATGTTTAAATAAAAAATAAATCTAAAAAAAAAAGAAAATTATTATCAGCAAGAATCATAAAACTGTATCGTTAAAAATCTTGGATTTCTAAAACAATCAAATCATACTAGGTTTCCAGAAATAGCCTCGTTTTTGACAGGTCCACTTAATGTTTAATGTAACATTGATTGTTCCAGTATATTTTAGTTCTCTTCTTTTATATCTGTAGCTATGATTCTGTCAATTAAAATCTAGATTCATGAAAATATTAACAAATGTACCCAGTTGTTTTATCTCCTAATATACACACATTCGTTTTAAAATCTGTAGTGCCGACACTGACAGTGAAAGTAAGGAAAGGAGCTCCCATTTTTGGCGCCGTTCTGTCTCTACAATACATCCCACCAAAACTGTACAGAAAAATGTTTAAAAGCCTTTAGAACCAATACTTACTCTCTGTGGTTATGTTGCTGATATGTTTACACAGATTTTAGGCTCATCATTTGTCTGTTTGTGTTCAATTTTAAGATTTGTTTTTCCCCCCTTTTCTGGTTTAGCTTGATGATTTAAATACGCAAACATTTACATCTTTCAAAATTCAAAATATGAAGATATCCTGAGAGAAGTCTCAGATTCCTCCTTATGCCCCACAGAGGGAATGTTTTTTAAATACCCATCACAGAGGGCTCTGCTCTATGCATAAAATAAATGAAGAGAAGCCTCTGGAAGGAAGGGCTCCTCTCTGTGCACAAGTGCCTGGGTCCCCACTTGCTATGGGACATCTGGAGCCCTCAGCGCAAGTCCCTTTGTCAGAAGCCCGCTGCCCACTCCAAGCTGCGCCACTAGGAGAATGTCAGTCATTCTTCCTCAAGCGAGAGCCACGAACTTGTGAGAACTTCAAAGAACGAAACTTAAAAGCGCACGTCTGGGCTACCTGTTTTTGCAATGTAATGGTTTTTTATGTGCTACTTTAAGAAGTCATCTTCCAAGGGGAGACCTCCAGTGGGAAGGGGCTGGCTCTCCCCACCTCCCAAAGTGACAAGGAGCAAGCCCAGCAAGGCAGGGGAGAGGAGAGGTTAAGGATGGGGGGCGGGGGTCAACTGCAAAGTCAGGACCCATTTCAAATGTGTGGGGTGACATGGAAGAACTCAAATTTCTCGACAGAGAGAAAATGGTAGAAGGCAGAAATGTTCTCATCTTATCCTCCAGTACTGTGGTTGTCAAAATTGCTGCCCTTTGGATTTGCTATAAAAGTATTTCCCTGGAAGCCACACCAACTACAGACAGACAGAGAGATGGCTGACAGACAGATTGATCTCTCGAAACATATCAAACTAAGGCAGAAGGGGTTGAAGACTGGCGCTGAGTGTATTTGGTGACAAAGCATTTCAAATGGCACCATGCCCTTAGACGAACACAAAAGCTGGCCGATGTGGGGGGCAGCTGCCTGTCTTGCCCGGGTGGGAGAGGAGAAGCTGTCGCGGGCGCCAGGGCCCTGCCACAGCCCGGCCGCTCTGGCAGGTCTCCAGATGGGAGGAGACAACGGCGGGCTTGGTTACTAACCGCAAGTCAACCCGTGGCCACCTTGGGTGGACCCGCGGGCAGGTCGCTGTTTTCCAGTTGTATTATTTTTTACTGAGGTGACTCTGACGTAAAAGTGCAGGTCCCCACCTCGACGCTACCACACCACAGCCCCGGGAGCACCTGGCTAGCAGAGGCAGGCCGAAGCTACACCAGGGTGACAGAGATGCCGGGCAGGGACACGTTGAAAGCTGGTAAGTGTGTCCCCTACTCTAGGTCAAGCCATGCCCCGCAAACCCACAGGCCTGTGGACCCCCGCAGGGGACCCAGAGCCTCCAAACTTCTGCTCTTATCGCAGCTCTCTAGCTTGACCCACAAGGTTCAAGCCTGCAGGAGCCACAAGAGGCTTGCAAAAAAAGGTATCGTCTTCACCTTTAAAAAAAACAAAGGATCTGGGCCTCCCTGGTGGCGCAACAGGTTAAGCGCAGCGCTGTGGAGCTGTTGGCAGCTGCAGCGCGAGTTCGACGCCCGGCCGGTGAGATTCCCACATGGCACAGCAGACCTCTCCTGCCTCGCCCGCGGCTCCCCTCAGCAGTGTATTTCGGTCAATCCGCCTGTTCTGCTCCCCACTCTGTCTCTGTTGAATCCTCTCACCCCCCACACACCTCTGGCCTGCACCCAAGTTCTTGTATGCATAAATAAATAAATCTTTAAAAAAAAACGGATCTGGTCTTCATTTCCCTGCCTCCTAATCCCTTAATCACTTACTTTAGATTAGAATGGAGCTAATTTTATCGTTCTCATGATTTTTTTGGTAACTCACATCAAGCTTCTCGCCGGCAGCCTTCACCCCATCTTGCTGCCTTCCACCGCTCTCCCCAGCCTCTTTGAGCCGAGCACTCAGCTGCCGTGACCACTTTTCTCTTTTGCGCTCAGGCACAGTGTCTGGTGCTGACCTCAGCGCTGAGGGAACGGTGGTGAACAAAATTTGAGCAAATTACGTGAGACATTTGGCAAACTCCTTTGGCAACCGAAATTTTTTAATTTTGGTTATTCAATCCACAGACATACAGTCTGTCTGTCAGAAGGAAGATTCTTTTCGTTAGCTCTGTGGGCCCCATGAACAAAAAGAAGCAAAAGCAGCTTACAGAGGGCTCACTCTACCCGGGTTTGCTCAAATTTGCTCAAATTCTTTACACATATTACACAATTTAACTTCCCAAATGGCCCTCTCGGGGCGTTACCATAATCTCCATTCCACAGACAAGAAAACTGAGGCCCAGAAAGCTTAAGTGACTTCCGAAGTCAGTCAGAGGTAGAGCTGGCCTTGAAGCCAGGCCTTCCTGGCTCCAGATCGCCTTTTTCTGACCCTGGTGGGGCTAAGGCCTCCTGAGGGTCTGCTTCTGACATAATGGAATTTAAAACAGCAGGAGGCAAGTAGAGGCATATGTGGGAAAGGAGCCATGTTCCAGAGAGAACTGGCAATAGAAGTTGCTGTTTGGCTGCCTGATAAGGATGGAATGGAGTTTGGAGAATTTCATAGTCTCATGAAATAAACATGTGATTTTGACCTTCCACAAGTGACAAACTATTCAAAGTATCCCATTTTTATCTTTTCTCCCTTTCAGCCTTCACTTCAGACCTCACTGTCCTGGCAGAATCTTGCTCAGAACTGCTGGTGGCTTTCCCAGGGCTGGACAAGCGCTCAGACACATGCACCCTGGCACACAGGAACACGGCTGGCTCTGGGAATAGCAAAAGGACAGAGTGTTGCTGGCAAAAGCTGGTAACGTATTGCACAAACAAACCCCTCACTTTTGGGGGGTATGTAGAATTTGAAAGCCAGAAAGGTTAAGGGAGATTTGCCAAAAGCCACAGAGCAAGATGCTCTCACCTCTCCCACAGGTGCCTGGTCAAACTTGCCCATGATTGGCAAACTCCTGTGTGTGGCATCCCATGCCCATCACACGCATTCTGGACAGGGGCCCCCGGGCCCCAGCATTTGCATCCCTGGGAGCTGGCTAGAAATGCTAATTCTCAGGCCACACACAGACTTAATGAGACAGAACCTGCACTTTAACAAGCTGCCCCCCATAATCCATATTGGAAGCTGGAGAAACACAGGAACACTCACTGATTCCATGTTCTGGATACTTCAGGAGCAGGGAGGGCAGCTGTTGCCTTGATGCTGGTCTCAACACATCCATCTCTTGAAAGGCGCAGCCTCGACTTCCTCTGGTAATTTAACTTAAAATTACCTTCCTGCTGCACAATGACCTTCAGTTTGTTTTAATGACACATCTAGATGTTTTAAGGTCCCATCATCCCTTGGTGAACAGATAGCAAGGCTTCAGATGAGCAAAGCTATGTTTCTTCTGAGACTCAGAGATAAATGGCCAATGGCCTCTCTCATCTTTTCAACGACTTACACTGGTCTTTCCTTTCACAGCAGGTGAATGATGACCTTCCCTAATCCCAGAAGTCCATTTAGCACAGACAACAGCCATAAAACTCAGCCCAGCTCCTGCCCAGCTTAACACAGACTAATCAAAATAACAACAGGAACAGCTACCACTTATGTGGTGCTGACCATGAGTTTGGGCCAGCGCTTGTTTCAAAGGCTTAATGTATGAAAAATTCCCTGAATCCTCACAGCAGCCCTATTTCACAGGTGAGGACAGAAACACAGAGAGGTTAAATGGCTCACCCAAAGTCACCCAGCTAGTTCACGGTGGGGATTCTAACCCAGACATCTATCTCCAGCCAGCACACCACCTGCCTCTCAAAATCCACATGAACACTGCCCAGGGTCCCCAGGGCCCCTCATTCAAATGCTCTCATAATAGGGCTGATCATTTATTTGGGAGAATACAACCCACTTCAGGATTTTATGTGGCAAGGAGGAAAAAGCGGAGCCAGTAGCCTCTAAAACACGATCTTACAGAGCTGGATCATAACCTCTGGTCTCTATTCTTGGTTGTGAATGCAAGCACATGTGCTTTAAAATGTCCTCTGCCTGAAATCGGATTCAACTCCAACATTCAAACTGCACTGCATTTTCTATAAACGAGCAGCAGTTGTACACTGAGGATTCATGATACTGCTGGCTTGGCTGACAGATCACATCAGTGGTCTGGTTTCTCGTTTGAGCTGCAGACAGCTCAACCCTCTTTGGAAATGAACTCTTAAGGACAATCCAAGGCAGTCCATGTTCTTCTATGAGCTTGGTTTCCTGTAGTTTTCCTAACTCTGTGGGTTTTCCTGCAGCATAAAATTTCTGGCTTCACTTAGGTTTCATTTATTCTGACACCTATGAAACAAGCCCATCCCATGGCACAGGAACTCTGGTAAACCCAGGGAGAGTTGGTGACCCGATGGGCCCAGTCCTATGTCATTGCACGTCTCAGTTTTCACAAAGGCACAGCAGCTGGGCTTACCGTTATTCCCAGGGCTTCTCCAGAAATGACGGCGACTGTCACACCATCCTTACTGGGTTTCGGGATTTCGTTACTTTTCAGTTCCTGGTATTGAGGCGCCACCATCTTCTCCGAGCTCCTCAAATTCACCCACAGTTGCAGGCCGTGGACCGGCTCCTCCGAACAGGGCATCTCAGCATGCACGATGCCGCGGCCTGCGGTCATCCACTGCGGGAGCAGACCAATGAGAAAGGAGGTGTAACCCAGCCTTGAGCAAGTGCAGGAGGGAGGATGACCACGGGGGGCTAAGTGAGGCACCTCACAAGGGCTGTTCCCAGCATCCTCGGGCCTCACGAGGAATAACAAAACACAAACGATAGCTGAAGCCCTCGTCTGTTTTCTCAAAGCTTCGCAGGCTTTGCAATCAAAGCATCAGACCTGAAATTTCCACCAGAGAAAGAACCCTCTCTTTGAGATCCCCGAGTCTTTGGTTGAGTTCTGAGGTAGGGAGGAGCAGGTGGCGAGCATGCTGGGAGTGCTCCTGGGAGACAGCGTTAAGAAGTGAAAAAAGCAGGACGGGCAGCGGGAGGTCTGGGCCAGTCTCCTGCAGAGCTCCAGGGTTGGCTGAGTCTTCAGAATTGCCCAGGCTTGAGGCAAGGTAGCCAGGCGGGCACCACCAGGGGACTGTCACCACCTGAAAACCACAGGTGTCAAAGGGAAGGCCCTCAACAGCATTTTCCACGTGGCCACAGTGGAGAGAATGGCACAAAAAACGGTCGCTCTGATGTCTGTGCTTGACGTGGTCATGAACGCTAGCTTTCCATGACAGCACGTGAAGCGGCCTGGTCAAGGTCAAGGCAGCTGGGACCTAAACAAGGTGTACGAATGGGCCAGGGGAGGGGCAGGAGAAAAGGTTCCATACAAAGGGAACGGCACATGAAAAGGCTGAGATGAGTTGAGCAAGATTAGTCCAAGGATCTGAAAGAAGGCCAGGAGGTATTTTAGAGTTTTCTTTCACTAAATCTAAATTGATTTCCCTCTATCTTCCATTTGATAAGGCTGACTCAATCTTCTACTCCAGGGAGTCTGCAAACTACAGACCAATGGCCAGAGCCAGTCTGCCACTTGTTTTGGTAAATAAAGTTTTATTGGCACCCAGACATGCCATTCATTGACATATGGTCTGCTTTCCTGCTGTGCGAACAGAGTTAAGTAGCTGCTGCAGAGCCTGAAGTATTTACTATCTGGCCCTCACAGGGGTCACCTTTGTGGACCCCTGCTCTAACGCAGTGCAAAGTAAGTGGAACACCCTCCCAGGCTGGGTTTCTGCTGGGGAGAGCTATCAGCGACCCTCAAAGACCCATCCTCCTATCTGTAAGGGTTTTCCTGTTCTGCTAATAGTTCATCTCTCCATATTTTCAATCAACCTTCCATACCTCCATTATCCTTTTAAAGGTATAACCGAATGTGGCAATCCTTTTCTTAAAACAGCCCACCCACTGGATTTGGAAAGGGAAAACAGAGTTCTCTTCCCAACGTCACCATTTACTAGCTCCAAGGCCACAGACATCTTTTTTAAATGTCTTTACATCAGTCATTTAAAAATGACATTAAAAACACTCATCTCAGAGAGATCATGCACATGGGAAATCCTGAATAAACTAAGAGACATGGGGCCAGCATTATCCTCATCAAATGTGAAATTCTAAAAGCAGAAGTGCTGACCAGGGAGAACAGCAAAACGGGGCATTCATGAGTAGGTGATGGGTGGGCGCTCAGAACTGCTGCCTGTTCCCTGTCAGGACACCGCCAGTTACCACAGCCACCTCGTGAGAGGTTCCTGGCGACTTTTAGCCACGACTCTTTGCTCTGGTTTTCCTGCCCTAAAATTTCATGTTCATCAAAACACTGCAATTCAAATATTTTGCAGCTACGACTCCACCAAAGTGTCTGATACGGAGGTCAGACTCACAAAGCCAGCAAAGATGAGCTGAGCGTTTCCCTTGGATTTACACGGCAACGTGTCAGACAAGACTAGCACGGTGGCAGACTTTGGGTCACTGGCTAAAGCGACAACGCCCAGCCCTGCCAAGTGAGTTGGAAGATGAATATAAATTATCTCAAATACAGAAGAGAGGTCTACAGAGATGAGGACGGACTTTGGTGTGCTGAACTTGACAGCTGGGACGCCACGAGCGACCATCACCTGAAGAGCTTCACTGAAGACTGGGGCGGGGGGAGGGGTGGTGATGTGAGGCCAACCCTGACTTCAGTGAGTGAAGGGTGAAATGGAAGATAAGGGAGTTGAGTTACTCGCTCTTGACTGCTCCTGAGAAATAGGAGGAAAAGATCAGGTGGAAGCTAAAAAGTGATTGAGGGCTCAAGGAACGTGAGGGAGAGGAAGGGAAGCGTCAGGCTGGGGCAGGAGCAGCCCCTCCGCAGTTGCTCCTGCTGGCCGTACCTGCAAGTCCCCTGGATTCAACTGACCGACATGTCCACAGAAGTCTTCATGGGCCATGCTGCCCCCTTCCAGAAGGTAAGACACCTTTGAAAAGACAAACAGAAAGAGACAGTACGTGTTGGGTAGCAGTGAAAGCGTGTTCATTTATTCCACAGAGAATTTAAGGGGATGGCAGGAGCAACGAAGACAGTGGAGCAAGCTGAGGGAACGGGTCTCTTCAAGGGCTGCGTGAGCCCACGCAACATCTTTGATAGAATATCAAACCGGGGCCCCTTCCTCCCAGCAGATGCAGCCCTGAGGGAGCCAGAGCTCTCACTCAGGTGAGCAGACACCCCCCACACACACCCTCTCAGCCCAGCAGGCCACGGCCCGTCAGAACGTATAAATTTAAGACCTCTCCAGAGGCGCGGCCACAGCAAATCTAAAAGTGCAAAGAAGTTCTGTGTTGTCTCAGAGACTAGCTACAAGCCACATGTGGCTAAGTTTAAATTAACTACAATGAAACAAAATGATAAATTCAGCTCCTCGGGGGGCATCGGTCATTTCGAGTGTCAGCGCTGGCCTGGCCACTGGCTGCCATGGTGAATAGCGCAGATTACAGAACTCTGGCATCTCTACAGAAGGTTCTATCTGACAGAGCTGATCCAGATATGTAAATTGGAAAACAGCAGTCAAGCAGGGAGGCATCTGGCGTGGGGAGCAAAGCCTGCCCCGGACGCCCTGCAAGCACAGTAGCTCCTGGCACAGCATGTTGGGCACCAACTCCAAAAAGTAGGAAAAAACAAAGTCCTATTTCATTATTTGTGAAGAGGAAAATCCAAAGGAACTGGAAGGGATTAAGCTAAGCAAAATAAATCAGAAGGAGAAAGACAAATACCGGATAATTTCACTCCTCTGTGGAAGATAAAGAAACAAAGCAAAGGAACAGACAAAACCAAACCAGAACAAACAATTGAAATCCGAATGCAGAACTGAGGCTACCCAGGGGGACAGCGGGGCGGGGAGCAAAGTGGGTAGGGGCCCAAGGGGCTGTGGTGAAGGATTATTGGTGCTTTGGAGGCAAACGTGGTATGATAACTTATATTTGTGGAGATATGACCCTGCACCCCTAAAACATCTACAGTGTTACAAACCCAGTTACCTCACTAAACATAATTAAAAAAGGAAATCAAGCAGCTCTAATTTTTAAAGCTATTGTGATTATTCTATAAGCAGATTTAAAAGACACTCAAGTGCTTACAAAGAATTTGAAATTACCTCAGGGACATGGTAATACTGTTATTTCAAATAAACAATTTAATACTTAAAGCTTAAAATAGTGTACATGGCAGGGGTGGGGTGGGGGGGTTAGGGGTTATCTTTGTCGAACTCTCTTAGATCCGACCATCCATTTTGCTCATATTTATAAATGCCTATCTATGATCTGAGTCCATAATTCCTCCAAGAAATAACAATCATCCTAAACAAACCTAAACGTGGGGGCAACAGCTGTAAATCACGCCTGGCTCCCCGCCTCAGGCTTCTGGAGACAACTTCTAACATCTATGCTCCTGGACCAAGTTCTCACGCTCTAGCTGCCCTCATGTTTTCTTTATAGCTTAATGTGTTAATCCTTTTGAATCTCAGCAATTTCATTTCAAAAGTCTATTTGGCCATTAATAAAGAATGAACCAGGAAATGCAGCCTGCAATTAAAACCCAGCACCTCTTGTAATTATGTGTGCAAGACCTAATTTTTCCTCAAAGACCCATTCAACCAAATGTAACAATTTAAATGAGTACTTAATGTTTTTTACCAACAAATCATAACTATCTAAAAACCACAAAAAGAAACAGAGTAGAAATATGATTATATTTAAATAAGAAAGAAAAACAAAACAAAATTGCCAAAGAAGTCAGAGAAAATATTTATGAAGTTCTCAGCATATACATTACATACTGCTGTTTTCCACAAATACGAGAATCCATTAGCTATTTCTAAGCCAGACTGTTTTTTAAATCTAAGTTATTGCTTTCTTCTCCATATGAAAAGTACACCTAACGAATATCTTTCAATATGAAAATTCAAAAAATTATTTTATAAGTCACAAATAGCCACGGGTTTTTGGTCCTTTTGCCTATACATTTGTGTCTTTGGGAAATGGTCAAAAGATGATCCATTAACAGATATAAAACCCATGGCAGAATCATTTTAAGGTAATAAACTAAGAAGAAGTTCACCAACCACAATGATTTATGAATTCACTGAACAATATTCACTGGGGTTTTACAATGGAGAATAAAGAAAAGCAATTGTCTTCATGGGCCTTATATGCTGATGTGGAAGACAGAGAGAATTCGGGAAGTAAAATAGGGACAAAGTGTCCTGCTGGCTAAGCATGGGGTGGGCATTTCACTTACACTTGAATGCAAGGTACAGCTTCTCAGAGGAGCTGAGACCTAAAGGTAAGATGGGAGGAAGCGAGACGAAAAAAGATGGGGGTGAAGGAGCCAGAAGCGTTTTCTAGGCACAGCGGAGACCAAGACTCAGAGAGAATATGACTCATTCAAGGAACAGGATGGCAAGAGGGGACAGGTGGGTCCAGAGAGATGGGAAGGGCCAAGAAATTAAACTAACCACAGTGCTACACTAGATTCAGCCATGCCCTTGGCATTCCACCACCATGTCCTGACCTATATCCTGTAACGCCTGTTCCATCAGCGGTAGCTGATTAAACCAGGGCAAGACCTTCCACAAGGTGTTAGGGAAACCCTCTGCCACCTCTTCTGGGATCTTTTTCCACGCAGGATGCTCCACTAACACCCCTGCCTCTTGTTGTACCTTACCCTCCCCTCCATAGTGGGAAGGGTACAACTTAATTTGATCGGTGGACTTGAGAGGGAAACATGGGTGAACCCCTGCCTCTCCCTTTCTCTTTGGGAACCTCAGTCTTCCCCACACAGCAAATGCCCTCTTGTGCTCTCAGCCTCTGCAAGAGGGGCCAGTCCCCATGGTGGTGGCCTACAGGGGTCCAGAGCAGACAGCGAGACCTGAATAAAGTGTGCCCAAGTTCAGGTGCATTATTTGGAAGTCCAGCTGCCAGCAAGTACAAGCTACATTCTACAACACCAGCTTGCTTTACTAGAAATAAAGGCATACTTTTGTCCACCATCTTTCTTACTCATTTACATTCCCCTAAGGTTCAGAATTCAGGCTACAGGCATGTTGTTGAAACTTTCTGATTACACAGGCATTTTTAATTAAAATAACTGCACAATGGGGGCACCCCTGGTGGTACAAGGGGTTAAGTCTCAGCACTACCAAGGTATTGCCAGCCACTGCGGTATGAGTTCGATCCCCGATCTCCCATCCCCAATCCCTGGCCAGGGAGCTTCCCACAGGGCGCAGCAGACCTCTCCTGTCTCGCACGCTGCTCCCCTCAGCAGTGGATTTCAGTCTACCCGCCTGTTCTGCTTCCCACTCTGTCTCTGGGGAATCCTCTCACCATCCCCCCACCTCTGGCCTTACACCCCAGATCTTCTATGCATAAATTAAAAAAATAATAAAATAATTGTACAATAAGGGCAACTTTCATTCTGTGTGGGCTTGAAGCTCCCCTTTGGGTTCTCCAAGGAGTCTCTTTGAAATCAAGATTCTTTTCCATCCCCAAGTATTTTTCGATGATCCAAGGCTTTCGAATTGTTAATCATCTGAAAATGTGACCAGCAACTGTTAAAAGTAAACTGTGGTGAACGTGACTCACTTGAAGATGAAAATTTATATAGCTACCAAGAGAGCAGGGCTTTTTGGTTTGGTTTGATTACAAATTGTACTTTAGGGAGCAATTCCATCGCTGTTTCTGGAAGGCCAGGGAGCCTCGCTCTTCTCCCTCTTTGCCACGCAAATATTCTCTTTTCTCGGGCAATACAGTAGTAAACATCGTTTTCCCATCCTAAATTATTTAAAATCTGGCTCAGAAAAGTCTAGCCAATGAAGTTTTACAGAGCCCATGATGTCTACCTTTTACTACTAAAACCCAAAAGCATATTTGCAGTCTTTGGGGAAAGAAGTTCTGATTTCAAGGAAACAATCACCTTTTAGGATTATCTTTCATTAATGTTTGTGCAAAGTGCTACAAATGCTACACTGAGACCTTAGGTACAAATCAGTGTCTGCAGAGGTTTGTGTGAAGCTCAAGCAGTACTTCTGGGCGCTGACACAATCCAGATGACTTGTTAGGACACCACATCATCACGGACACCTGGACAACTGCTGTGGGCGGCGGATGGAATTGGGTCATGCTTAAATTCAAGAGCTGCTGTGTGTCTAATTAAGAAATTTGTCATCTGAAATGGGTGTTCTCTGAAGGGACTTGACATGCTTCCTGGTCCTGCTTCTCCTTTTCTCATTTCACGCCTAAACTTTGCAGAGGTCCTGTCTTAGAACTTCTGCTTCCTTGTTAGTTTTTATTTCTTTGTGCGTTTGTATCTGGGGGGGAGAAGGACACATACCCCCAACAGTAGTGAAAGAAAAGTGTCCTTGCAATGTGAAATGTAGGAAAGATGTATCCCAAGGAGTCAGTAGTGAATTCTGAAGAATTATAGCACAAGAGCAAATCAAGTTTTGTTTCTTTGTGGTTGGTATTTAGACAGAAAGTGTGATGACCTTTCCATGTTAGATACAAGACTGATTCTTCCTACCAAAAAGTTTATATTATAGATGGTTTGGTGCTTTCTTCCAATTTCCATTAGCTCTAAAATGGTGGGTTTTTTTCCTATTGGTAGCTGAGTAGGACAAAGAGAAAAACAAAACAAAAACTCGAGTTGCGGTCACGGCTGATGAGAGATACCAGCAAGGACATATGCATACCAGAGGCTGCTAAGTGGTCTTCACGGATAGAACCATCATATTTGAATCCATACAATCAAGGATCTAAGTTATTTTACAAAAATGTTTTCATGACTTGAGCTATCATTGAGAGACCTCGAAAATCACCCCACCAAACTGGCTCATCTAATTCCAGCCGCACGAAAACAACTTCACCAGTGCCAAAGGGTGGTTTTAACAAAGGAGGAAAAGATAATCAACACGGTTTAGGTATTTGGCCAAGAGGCAAATCCAAATATTTTAAAGCTCTACTAGGTGCTGCCACAAGTCGCGGCAGCCAATGCCTCAGGGCCTCGCGCCGCACTGCCCCCTGCTGGTGTGGACCGGCCTTGGCGCCCCATTCTGCTCTGGTTGGCATCTCGGGTTTGCCATGTACCAGGTGTGAATTGTGAGGCTTTTAGCTGCTTGGAGGCTCCGTTTCTTCACGCCCAACAGGGACCTGGGCACCGAGCTCACTGTGTGAAGACTCTACGAGGTAAGGTGTGCAGAGCACCTGCAGACAAGTGTTCAGGAGAGTCTAGGGTGAGCACACCTGCCACACTGCCTTGGAAACGATACCGTTCGGGGGTCCTCCTCGACCCCTCACATGTGCTTCCTGCACTGCAGCTCCCCAGCTCCTCTCAGGGTTTGCTTTCAGATCTCTGCTCAAAGCACCACCCAAGAGTGATGGGCCTATCAGCTAGCTCAACCTCCCCCTCCCTGATTTCTTCCTTCTTCCTGGTCTTTTCAGGAAGGGACGCTATGCTATGTAATTATTTGGTTGTTCACTTATTGTGTTTTCCCTCAGGGAATGCTCATCTAGAACAGCGCCCGGCACATCACTGGCACTGAAGATTTGCTGAATGAAGGAGTGAATGAATGAATGGCAGCATCTCATATTTGCACAGCATTTCAGCATTTACGAAGCCTCTGATCTTGGGGGCGTGTTGCTATCTACCTATTATGGATGAAAACACCGAGGAGTAGTGAGAAAATGACCCTGTCTCTGAGAATGAAGCCATTTCCCGTGCTGCCTCACTAGCGCTGACGCCACCCTGGCCATGCTCTGTGCACTGCGCTTGCCTTGAAGGAGCGAGTCGGTGGGAGCTGCAAGAGCAGCCAGGACTGCCAACTGCCAGGCTTTATGGTGAAGGGAGCATCTGTGTCAAATAAAGGGTCTTTGTGCAATTGTACCCAAAGCTGAAAAGAGGCCTCCTGATTCCTGGGTGAGGTGGAGAAGGGGTGGATGGAGAGACAGGCTGCCACGGGATCCTGGGCTGTCAGCTTCTAGAACCTCAAGTCAGGAATGCCATTCCTCTTCAAACCCCACTCAGATTCAACCTGTGGGGGACTCTGTCCAAATGGCCCCAGGGGCCTGCAGCTTGTAAAACTGTGGTCAAGGTGTCCATGTCCATTGTGGTATCTCTGTGTGATATCTAGAGGCCTCGGGGGAGTGGTTTGCCAACTCCTATGATGACTCAAAATTCCCACATACAAAAAAGTGCCTGGTCTGCTGGCGGGTGGGGGGTGGTGTTTAGAAGGACTGCTGCTGGAGAGCGCCCTCTGCTGTTCATCCCAAGGCTGTGTGCTCTCTGGTCTGGGACCAGACCTCACCAAAGCAGCAGTCTCCCTAGCAGATCAAGCATAAAAACCTGGTCTCGAACTCGTGCTGCAGGGGCTGCAGATAGCTTCATAAATAAATAAATCTTTAAAAAACAAAAAAACCTGGTCTCCCTGCGAGCTGCTGAAGCTGCTGAAAGACAGCGTGGTCCTGTGGGCGGCTGCTCCCCAGTCCCCGAGGGACGAGCTATGTGCATGTGCGTAGAGAGAAGTTTTTCTGCTCAGCTTAGTCTCCAGTTACAAGTTGTCAAGACAGACACTAAGAACGCAGGCCCGGCCCAGGCAGGCTTGGGGCCCACGGCTCTCATGGAGAGACAGATCAATCACGCTGATATCGACAGGCATCATGTTGATTTCCCTCTTGTTTTAGTATTTTGTTAAAATCTCCTTATCAGGAAATTTAAGCAGCTGACAGCTTCTGATGGGTACATTACTATTATTCCTTGACTCGATTTATTATCTGGGCTTAATTTCACAAACATTTAATGAATGTGCTCATTGTACTTGCTACGACTGGGTCCCATTCCTCAGGGCCCTGAACTTCAAGAGGCAACAAAGCATTTTATAAGCAGGAGGAGCTGACAGAGGGATAATTTTTGTCTTTTTAAATAAACTTCTAATTTGGGAATAATTCTTAATCTCTCTCTCTTTTTCTCTCATTTTGGCCTGTACAAGGGAAAATGTCATCACAGTTGTATAAGCAGGGAGTCAGAAATCACCCAAAAGGAAGACAGTGATCACCTCTTCCCTACCTTCAGGGAGCAACCACCCTAGCAGGGTGGTACTACTACTAAACACTACTATACTACTAAACACTACGAAAACACTACACACTACTAACATACTAAACACTACGAAAACACTACACACTACTAACATACTAAACACTACGAAAACACTACACACTACTAACATACTAAACACTACGAAAACACTACACACTACTAACATACTAAACACTACGAAAACACTACACACTACTAAAATAGGCAGACAAGAAGCACGAAAGGCAAGAAGCACAATGCATTCCCTTCTGGGAAACGCAGATGGATTCTGAAGGATCTGGAGGGATGGGGAATGCTTCAGAAGAGGAGGCAGCCCCCAGCTGGTCCTTAGATCGAAATATTGGACTAGAGCTGGGCTGAGTGGCGGGGAGGTATCCAGGAGGAAGAAAAGAATTTTGGGGTTGTAGTAAGTATTCAAAAGTAACCAAAGCATGGTTCTGTTCAGGAACAAGCCGAGATCATGAGTGGCCTCTGGTGGCTGCAAGGAGTGAGTTCAATGACCAAAGTCAGATCCCCAAGCCATGAAAACATGGGGTCCCAGTTAGTGAGTAGTAGATGGAGTATGGGGTGCTCACAGTTTGGGGAGCTGTGTCCCAGTGCAATCTCATTACTCATGGCATTCAAAATCTTTCAGTCATCCGAACATGTCAATGGACTGAGACGTCAGACGTACAGCAGGGGCCCACCCGGGATGCCCCGGGTGGGCTGTGTGAGCTTGACAAGTCAGCGCTTGTCTGAGCCTCTGTTTGCTCATCTGCAAAGTGGGGGCCAGCGGGGGCTCCCAGGGCCTACTCTGCAGGGCCGCTGTGAGGGCGAGAGGCATCTGGTAAAACTGTGGCTAATGCCATTGCGGGCACGTTTCCTTTGCGTCAAACCCTGCGCGCTCAGGCCCTTCACTGCCAAAGAGCTGATGGCGGGCAACTCTGAAGCAGCACGGCCAGGAGTGCTGGCGATTTCCAAGAAACTTTGTAATCATGCGGGCCTCTCCGTCCACTGTGTCGGCCTTCTGCGTCTCTCGCTCAAGCACTCCGTCACACGCGGTGACACAGAGGAATGTCTCATGCCTCGTTTACAGCCACACTCCCTCCCAGCTGTCTACTTAAGAACCTGGGGAAGCACGTAGCCTCTTAGACACGAATGGCTTCTGCCTGTAGCTGTCATGGGGTGGCACAGTCGGAGCACGTGTCGGGAATTTATCTGAGCGACTTGCAAGAACAGCCCAGCCAAACGGCTCCTTCGGCTCACGTGAGCTAGACTGCGGCCACAGGTCAGATGAGGGCCGAGTCTCTGCGGGGGGCTGCCCAGGGCACTGCAGGGTGCCGGCCGCCTGCCAGGCCGCTCCACACTAGGTGGCAGCAGCGTCTCCCCAATGAGCCTGAAAAGTCTTCAAAAACTGCCACATCATCCCAAGTGGACCAAAAAAAAACAAAACAAAAAACACCCCCGGTCAGAGCCACTGATAACAGATAACCTAAAAGTCAGACTTGTCGACTACACATCTAACTTTAACACAGTGGCATCAACTCGGGAGTTTCAGGATAGGAAACAGCGGCCGGCCGTTCCTAACTGGAGTTTGACTTTGCGGGTCTGCCCCAGGAATGGCCAGTCTCAGGTGAGAGCCCAGCCCACATCCACTCGTGATGCCCTGACGACTCACGGTTTCTAGCACATCCCCTCACTCGGCCCCCCTATTTTCCTCCACTGCCCAGAGAGCCACATGCAGGTCCTCACTCAAGGTTTTACTGAATTGCCAAGCTCTCCCTGAAGCTCTTCCAGACCTTCCTGTCAGAAGGTGGCTTCACCCTCAGAATGCGAAACTTCCTCAACTGGACCTCTGTTGTTGCTCTTAATTATTCTTAATTATCCTCTAACTTCCTGGCAAACTGAAGCCCTCTGCCCCTCTCCTAAACTCAGGTACGTGCGTGCGTGCGCGCGCGCGCGCGCGCACACACACACACACACACACACACACACACACACACACAATGTCCATTTCCTTTCGGCCAAGGAACACATGAAGTCACACTTTTAATTTGAAGCACTCCTGAAATTTCAGGGGCAAGGCTGGGTGCACAGATGTGTCCTAGAGCAAGCTGGTGCTCGGCCACCTCCCCCGTCACGCACTGGCACCCACTGTCAGGCTGGCTGCAACGGAACACAGACCACATCGATTTTATGTAGACAGCTGACCCTCAGCCAGAGATCCTGGAGAGCATGCAAGGAGAGGAACTTCCCCAACTGTGACAGAGGGTACGGAGGGAATTGTAAAAAATAGCAATATTTTAAATTCTCACCATGCACAGTTCAAAATTCTAAAGGTACAGAGAGAAAAAAGAGGCTAGTGTGGAAATTAATTCTGCCCCACTCTTCCTCGGCACCCAGTTTTGTGGGGTTTCTTTCAGAGGTACTTCCCAAGAACAAACGTATAAGTGGAAACATCTCAAGTGTCCACCAATGGATGTACAACAGATCCCTACAAGGGAAATTTCTTCAGCCACAAACAGGACTGACGTGCTAGTGTGGACTGCAGCATGGACACCCTTGGAAGCTCTTTGCCAAGTGAAAGGCGTCACACAGAAAACACCACCAATCAAATGATTCCTTTTACGCAAAGTGTTCAAATAGGCAAATCCACACAGACAGAAATGTGGTTGCCAGAGGTGGGGGGGTGCGCAGGAGGTGGGAAAAGGGAGTGACTGCCAAGGGCATGGGGTTTCTTTTGGGGGTGATGAAAATGTTCTGGTACCAGTGGTGGTAACTACATCATCTTACCACTATACTAAAAAAATTCTACATTAAAAAAATCTTTGTGGCTACATATTTGCATTTGTTATTATGTGTGTGTTGTTGAAGGACCATGTCCTTTTGGTATTGTAACATGAAGTTATTTCCCTGGCATCAGGGCATCAGAGTCCATGGAAGTAATCACTGAAACAGTCCATCTTTCCCACAACCAACTGACTGATATCCAACCATTGCAAAAGAAAATAAGGGTAGAGTCTTTTTATGCCTTTATATTTGCTTTCCATGCAAATCTCACACAAAGCCATAATAATTCTGCACCTTGCCTCTCTCACCTTCCAATCACCTAGGAGACTGTTCTATCTCAGGACATAACAAGCTTCTACAACCTTCTTCACCGTGCACAGTAAGCCGCTGTATGGACACATGTATTTAAACCACTAGTTTCCAACTGGAGCATTTCAATCCCCTACCACCCATCCCACAGCGGGTAGTTGGCAAGGTCGGCAGGTATTTTTGGTTGTCACACTGGAGGGGAGGAGGATGTGTTGCTGGCACCTAGTGTGGAGAGACTGGGAAATACCCCACAATGCACTGGCAGCCCCCACAGCAGAAAAATTACCCATTCAAAGTGTCAATAATGCCAAGGTAGAGAAACTCGACTGGAGGCTTTGGATGTAACCAAGGAGACTGGGGTCATCTAAACCAAGTCCTTCTGGCTAATTCTAAATATACATTTTGTCGCCATATAAAAAAATAAACAGTCCATGATTAATGAATATTTAAATTATTTATAATATTTACTTTTACATATAATGCTGCATAAATATTCCATCCTCCAGACCTATCATTTCCTTATACATAATTTCCAGTATATGGTCATTCCACTATTTCTGACTTTTAAACAATTGTACTAGAATAACCATTTGTATACATATGCCTTTGTTCTTACTTCGGGTTTTCCCCCAGGATATTACCAGACTCCCTGAAAGGATAACTGGGTTGAAGCGGAGTAACTTTTCTCTGAATTATATGGGGCTCTAAATGCTATTATGAAGGGGATGCTTCCTCCATCGCCGCTGGTGGTTGTTTTTATGCTGGGAAGTGGGTGATTTTTGCATAGCTAGTTTATATCCAGCCACTAAGAGATTTGATATTGGTTGTTATTGTAACAAGGAGTATCTCAGGGTGAGGGTGGTTTTAGCGTCATTCTTACTATTTGTTAGCTTTGTCCCCAAACCATGCCAGCTACACATCTAAGATATTCGTGCTGGCGCTGTACACACAGCTCAGGATGAACCCACGCAGAGCAAGCCGCCCCATCACGCCTGCCCTGCAGACAGCCCCGGCAGGGGTTTCTCTTATTGACATATGACCTGCAAGTCAGTAATTCTTCCTCTTGCTTCCCAATAGCTCTAAGTCATTAACAGCTTCTAGAACCCTTTTCCACTGCCATGGCAGATGATGTCTTTTTTCCTCATCCTAACAGGAGTATGTCTAAACTTCATCAGATATGACTAGGCAAAAGGGAGTCTCTATGAAGTTGAAAAAGGATCCTCTTTTCCTAGAGTATTCTTCATATTTCCAAAACAGACTTTTGTTTTCCCAGCCTGATTCAACTATGGTATAGTTCTACCTTGAAAGCGGTGGCCAGTTAGAAAAGAGAGGGGTGGAGGAGACGAGGCTGGAATGGGGTGAGCGGTAGGTGTGAGTGAGTCAGCGGGGCCCTTCCCTTCCTCTCCAGGACGTTGGCCAGGATTGCACGCGAGCACGCTGGCCACCACCCAGGGAACATGAGTGTGGTTTTTCTGAAGGGCACGCCTTTGGAAACAGCGTGGGTCTGTTCTCCTGAACGAAATCAAAGAACCTGCTGGGACTCGCAGTAAGAAACTCCCAAAGGACGTTTCTAAGTTCAATCAAGACCCACAATGGACCAGATCGTCCTAAACTGGCCCTGCGCGGCAGGTGTGGTGGATCGCTCGTACCAGGTCACACACACACCGCAAAGCAGGAGAGACCCGCCAGGAAGGTTGCCCCAGGGCTGGGAGGACCTGGGGACCGGACTTTCAGAGCTCTGACTGGAAAGTCCCGAGGCTATCATTCAAAGGGTGACTCTGAAAGGCACCAAACATGCTCCACCCAGGGTAGGCGATGAACGGTGTGTGAACTTAAGTACTTCTTTTTCAAGCTAAACTCAACTTTGGCAGGACTCAGATTAAAAAGGAAAGAATGTGGCCCACCTTTCAGATTGTTCTTTGTTTCTGACCATTTATGGTTGCCCTAAACAAATCAAGACAGCAAGCCTGGCCAGAAATAGGGAACTGCAAAGCGATTCCACCCTTTTGGAAACAATGTTCTCCAGAATCCAAACTCCTGGCAGGAAATACTAAATGCAGGCACCCGTTTGATCACCAGTGGGGCCCTGGTCTCCAGGGTGTCCCTTCCTCAGTTCTCACACAAGGGTTTAACAGAAAATAGGCAGTGATCCAAAATGCCATGAGCTGGCAAAATCAGGCTCCTGCTCGTATCTCACAGAATTAGAGTGTTTCTGGCTTGGATGAACAGTTCTCAAATTGTACTGTGAGTATCAATCACTCCAGGGTGTTTCTGAAATGCGGATTCTTATTCTGTAGATCTGAGGTGGAGTCTGCTGCTTAATCCAAGTAATACTGGCTTAGCACATTTGCAGGGTTCTGCCTGCCACCAAGCCCAGTCTCCATCCAGCACCATATAAATGGCCCCTTTTGCCCCATTTACCCTTCTTCTTCCCCCTTTCCTTGTGGTAATCACTATTTTTGTTCTGTAGTCTGAGTTTGCTTTTGTTTTGCTTTGTTTGTTCATTTGGTTTATCTCTCACATATGAATGACGTTCAATGGTATTTGTCTTTCTCTGTCTGACTCATTTCACCGAGCATAATACCCTCTACGTCCATCCATATTGTTGCAAAAGGAATTTTCTAGAATAATCTTCTCCACATTTTCCCCATCATATATCACTATTAGCTACAAAACTGTGAGTGTGCACTCAAAATATGTATATTCACTTATATCTTATATTCATACGGTAGAATAGCGTAATTTTATTTTCATTTCAAAAAATCAATGTGAGTGCTAATATGCCAGCACAGCATCAATTCAATTCACACATAACCCATTCTGAAGACTATCAATCCTGATAAGACACCCACTATTTTTACATTCACTGGACGCTTGCAATTTCTCCAGCCATAAGAACATCACTTTTTCCAGGGAACCTATTTCATAGTTACATAAATAATTATTAGAAAGTCTTTTTTCCTACTGGTGCAAAGGTTTACCTTCGTACAAACTTACCACTCAAAAGGAACACAGTAGCCGGATGGATCAGAAACCAAAACCCACCTTTTTTCTGTCTCCGGGAGACCCATCTGAGGTCCGAAGGTAAACATAGGCTCAAGTAAATAAAAGCTTGGAAATCAAGTCTACGATCAAGTGGTACCCTACAAAAGGCAGGGATAGCCACACTAACATCAGATAAAATAGACTTCCAGCTAAAAAAGTTAACAAGAGACAGGGATGGCCATTAAATAATGATTAAGGGATCATACATCAGGAAGACATTAACTCTCAGCAATATATATGCACCAAACAAAGGAGCATCAAAATATGTGAAATGACTATGAACAAACCTAAAAACAGACATTGACAGCAATTCAGTAGTAGTAGGGGGCTTCAACACACCACTCCTATCAATGGACTTATCAGCAAGACGGGAAATCAACAAGGAAACAAGAGCCTTAAGAGGAATCTGATAGGATAGCTTTAAAGGAAATTTACAGAGCACTCCACACCAAAATAGCTGAGTGCACACTCAAGTGCACAAGGAACCTTCCTGAGGATAGACCACGTAGGTCACAAGACAGGTGTTGATAAACTCCATAACAGAAAGGAAAGCAAAGTGTTTCATCATTCATTTTATTTAAGTCATCATCTTTAGCTAAACCCTCCCTCCTAATTATTCAATTAAAGTTAGCCAGTAGTATCTTCACCTGGAGAACATGGAAATGTTCTCGGAGCAATCTGTAGTCCTTTGGGGCATTTGAGGGGAGGTTGGGGCAATTCCTAACTCTAATCCAAGGCAGACAATATAATAGAGGCCACCATAGCAGCCTAATATGCGCAAGCATAATAAAAATATGAAGCTCTAAGCACTAAATGAAGGAGAAAGTGCGTCCTCTTGGAGCTCTCTGGAAAACTCGATGGAGATAGTGAAATGTGAGAAGACCCTACAGAACTAATAAAATGTCACTGGAGCTGTGGGCCGGAGTGATGAGGATGCCAGGCTGAAAGCACAAAGGGGTCAGAACCCAGCACGGGGATAGAGTAGGTGAAGGGAATGGCTTTCGTCCATGCTGGAAAGCAAAACACAATGTCCCCAAAGTACTAACTCAATCCAGCAAGTGGCAGAATTGAGAAGGGAGGCCGGTCCAACCACCTTGAGTCTTCATACTGATTCCATAGGCTTCTTGGTTCATTCTACCTGTCTTTCACCTCTTTAACTAGACTGCATCCTGAAGGCCAGCAGAGGTCACACCTCATTCCTCATTAGCCTCCTTCTCTCTCACTACCTTCTGCTCACAAACACACACACACCCCAACATACAAAAGACTGCCTTATACCAACACCTCCGTGTCTCCAGCCTTCGATATTTACCCACTAACTGTCTTTACAAACACACAACCTTTTAACAATTCCTGTCTGTTTCCCAAGAACCCAGGTTTTTCTCAGAGCACAGATGGCTAAACTAGCAAGTAACTGTCCCTGTATTTTCCCAGGACGTATGTACATGTAGAGAATGGGAATCTTTGAATGTGTCACAATATTATATGTTTGTATTTCTGTATCTAACTAAAACTGAAAATAAATTTCAACATCATCTTGATAAATATTACAGATAAGTTTGTAAATCTATTTGTACATTCTTAAAATCCTAATTTTTAGGCTATATTACATTTTGGCCTCTGAATTCTGTAATTCCTTAGAACTGAGTTTAAATACTCATAGTGTTCTACATTGTCCTTTGTTACATCTGTGAGGTTAAAGATTTCTGAGCATTTTTGAAGAGAAACAAGTTTTCTATCTAAAACATCTTAAATTATATTTTCTGTCTCCAATAAAACTATTTTAATTATATAAATGTTTTAAGGAGCCAATTTTTACCTATTTACTGTTCAAATAGGATTATCTCCAGTGGGACAAATTCAGAGGATAATAAGACAGTAACTATTTAAATGTGAATGTACTTCACGTAAAATAGATATTATAATTCTACAGCAGCAGGTCTACAGCTAGGAACTTATTAATTTTTGCCTATTAGTCACTGCTTCCAAAACTGAATTTTCTATTAGAAGTGATCAGTAAATTTAAGAAGAGAGGCAAGTTGTAAAATATGAATTATTTTACTTACTGTTTCAAAACCTCGATGTGGGTGATCAGGAAATCCACCTGGTCTACCACCTTTAAATTCATCAAACAGTAAAAATGGATCCAGATTTTTTAACTGAAATAAAAATAAATTCAGCAGATTAGACATGTCTTTTAAGTCACACCACTAGGGGCTACATTTAGAACAGATTAAGCAAAACTTACTAAAAACTGCATAACCAAATGAGTAATTTTTTGCAATGAAAATTGCTTACAGAAAAGAATTTCCAGCACATACAGGGTGTGCAAACACGTGTACACCACATACACAGATTCACTGATGAAGTTAAAGAGCTGATATTTTATGTGAAGTGCAAAGACTAAACCAATATTTTCACAAGCACGTAAGACCTAAGTAATTAAGTACAAGCAAGAGACAGTCTATATTCGAAGCAGATTCATAACCTCATGGGAGAATAGGCTAGAAAATCAATTCTTGCACTGTATAAATGGTCTGCAGGAAGACCACTTAGCACATATGAGAATGGGGTCAGATCATGGAAGGATCTACCAGGGAGGTGTCACCTGAGCTAGCTCTTGAAGCATACATAGGGGTTAATCAGATAAAAGGGAGAGAAGGAAAACATTTCCAAGTAAAAGAGCAAAGAAACAGCTTGGTAAACTTGAGAAGAACTGCAAGGAAACTACCCTAATGGGGGTAAAAGCTCCACATGGAATTACGACGAAGATAGAGGTCAGTCTTAAGGAGTCTGGGTTTTAATCGGAAGTTGATATGACAAGATGATGAGAGATCACTCTAACATACAAGTGGAAGATGGCTTGAAAAAGGAAGTCAGGAGACAGAGTATTTACAAGGTCATTTTAATAGTCCAGAATAGAAGAAAAGCTAGGACTAAGTAATGACAGCTGTCACGGAGAATGGCAAAAAGGAAGGACATTAAATGACTTCCAGATTTCTAGCAACGGTGCTTGGAAGGGTGGCAGGGTCACCCAAAAGCATAAGGAATCTGACAGAAGCCCAGGAAATGGCCATGGTAAGAGTTCACTTTGAACTCTTGCCATTTGGGACAACATGCATGGAACTGGAGGGATCGTGCTAAGCAAAAGAAGTGAGAAGGAGAAAGACAAATCCAGATGATTTCACTGACATGTGGAATATGGAGAAACAAAACAAGGGGTCCATCAAAATCAAACCAGTAACAAACCCCAGAAATCTGTAAAATCAAGGCTGGCAGAGGGTGAAGAGTAAAGGGTGGAGGGGGTCCAATGGACTATGGGCACCATGGTGGTGACACACCAGAAGAGATGTGACCCACTTAACATGGGCTCCAGAGTCTATGAGATGTTTCTCAGA
This sequence comes from Scalopus aquaticus, assembly GCA_004024925.1. Lineage (NCBI taxonomy): Eukaryota > Metazoa > Chordata > Mammalia > Eulipotyphla > Talpidae > Scalopus > Scalopus aquaticus. Next base: position 126,557 of record PVIJ01001129.1, on the reverse strand, counting down.
GAGACAGCCTTGGTGCAGAAAGTTTGCAATGCCACCGCCTTGAAGTCAAAGGATGCTTTTCTTTTCTGCTGAGTAGAAGGTGAGGGCACCACCTTTCTGGCAAGTGGGTAGGGTGGCAAGTGCTAAAGGGTAACTAGCTAAATGGTCAAAAGTAGGAATACAGGAGAGAATAATAGTATGCGCGTACAACAGAATGTGTCACAGCTATTTAAGAGATGTTAACAAGGGCAGTGCTCCCGCTAGCTACCATGTTAAATGGTGGTAAAGGGGATAAGGTGTGCTTATTCTGTAAAATCCCAGGACACACCCTCTGTCTGAACAGGAAACTTGGGGAGATGGCGTGAGAAAGGACAGCTCTTCATCTACTTTTCGTTAGGGTAGAGACACAGCTGGGACATGGCAGCCCCTCTGAATCAAGAGAATGTGGGGGCCTTTAAAGCACAGGTTTTTAGCTGGAAACTCTGAACTGGACACCATGCATAGCATTCAGGGTGGCTGCAAACTTGGGTAGGAAAAAAAATGCCACCTTTATTTTCACTAGCTTCTAACGGAAAACATTTTTTAAGCTGGATTTTTTGGTAGTAAAATAAATCTAACATGAAATTTAGCACGTTGGCCATTTGGAAGCACACAGTCGAGAGGCATTACAGACACTTCACCAGTCCCTCCCAGACTGCAAGTGGACATTAACGACTGGACGGAGTCAACGAAGCAGTTCTGATGGGAACCTCTGCCCCATCAGAAATCAAAGCTGTTCTCACATGTGATCACAGTGGTTGTGGATATCTTTCTCTTTTTTAAAGATTTGTTTTATTTACTTGTGCATACAGGAAATAGGGTGTAGGCCAGAGGTGTGGGGGGTGAGGGGATTCACCAGAGACAGAGTAGGGAGCAGAACAGGTGGATCTACTGAAATCCACTGCTGAGGGGAGCAGTGGGGGAGACAGGAGAGGCCTGCTGCGCCATGTGGGGAACTCCCCGGCGGGGATCGAACTCAGTGCTGCAGTGGCTGGCAATAGCTTGATAAGGCTGAGACTTTAACCACTGCACCATCAGGGAGGCCAGGTTGTGGATATCTTAATCTACTGTCATGCGCCTCTGAAATGAGATAGTTATGAAAACTGCCACCGTTGTTATTTAATGTAAAATGACTGGAGTGGGAATCTTAAACATTCTTGCTAACCATGTTTCAATATAAAAGTTTTCCTTTGTAATACTATGTGTTCCATTTTATGCACTTAGAAACCTTCTTCTGAGAAGGAATGATAGGTGTCACCAGACCACCAAAGTGGGGCACAAGACAAAGAAGTACTAAAAACCCCTTCAGCACGTGTTCCTTACAGATGGCATCATTAAAGGATTAGCTGCCCACAACGTGCCGTAATGGGTTCACCAACGGTGTCAGGCTTCTTTACAGTTATTTGTTTGGTCAGTGATACGGCCTTAGAATATGACACTGCACCATCTGCATCTCCCAGCAGCCCCTGTGCATCTGGCCACTACGAAAGCTCTGGTTGTGAGCATGCTTTAGACAACAAAACTTGATGGAGCCAAGACATTTGCAGGCAAGCAGGAAGCTTTTGGCAGAAGGGTAAAAGCATCAGGGCAGCTTTTAAGAAGAGGGACAACCTAACCTCACTTTTCAAAAAGAATCCACTTCCCTAATATGTAATACGTCTTCCTTTGTTCAAAAATACTTTTGGAAGAGGCTTCACATCACTAATCATCAGGGAAATACAAATCAAAACCACAGTGAGCTATCAGCTCACACCTGTTAGAACGGCTATTATCAGAAAAACAGGAGAGAACAAGTATTGGCAAGGAGGTGGACAGCCGGGAACCCTGGTGTACTGTCAGAGGGAATGTGAGTTGGTGCAGTCACTACAGAAAACAATATGGTGCTTTCTCAAGAAATTAAAACTGGAGCTACCATCTAACCCAGCAATTCTACTTCTGGGTATTTATCCAAAGAAAACAAAAACACTAATTCAAAAAGATATCTGCAGCCCTGTGTTCACTGCAGCATTATTGACACAGTCAACATAGAGAAGCACTATCTGGAACTCTCCGTCAATGAAGAAACAGAAAATGGGTAACATTTTATACAACGGAATATTACTCAGTCATAAAAAAGAAGGAAGTCTCAGTTTGCAACAACATGGATGGATGGACTTCGAGACCATTATGCTAAGTGAAAGAAGTCAGACTGAGAAAGACAAATACCATTATGATTTCACTTATATGTGTAATCAAAACAAGTTCACAGATACAGAAACAGATTACTAGAGGTGGGGGTGTGCATGAAGGGGGTCAAAAGGCATAAATTTCCAGTTATAAAATAAGCCCTGGGGATAGAACGTACAGCATGGGCACTATAATGACTAACACTACCACATATTTGAAAGTAAATGGTAAAAGTTCTCATCATGAGAAAAAAAAAACTGTAACTATGTGGTGATGGATGATAATTAGACTTATTGCTATCATGCTGCAATCTATAGCTACCACGTCATTATGCGGTACAGCTCGAGCACGTTCCATGTCAATGATACCCACATATTTACAGAATCCCACCTGGTGCTGGGTGCAGCGTTCCCTGGTAGGACCACCGATTGATACCTTTCTGTACATAAGATTTGCCTGCAAGTGCCAAGTGATCCTCAGTGTCCCACCCGCCCCTTGCACCAAAAAAGCCTGAACCGCCACCCAGCCGGCGTACCTCAGGTCTGCCGATGCTCCTGCGGACCCGCGCTCCAACCCCTTCCGCCTGCTCCCGGCTGAGCACTGAGAGGGTAACCTTCTTGGAAGACGCCATGTTGACGGCAGCAAAGAAGAGTGTCCTGAGGCTGCGCTGGGGAGGACAAGGAAAGAGGGGACGTCATCAAGGAGGGAATACTCAAGGACCAGAGACTAACATGGTAAAAGCAGATTTGCCAAAATATGCACGGCCTCAGTCTCTCAAATGCTTACTATGGACGCGACGTGAGCGAGGTGACTAGCAACAGCCGTGATGGCGACAAGTGCAGGTTCCACTTACCACCCACATCTCAGCAGGTCCAGCTTCCCCAGCTGCTGGGCACTAAGAACCTCCAGAACCCCGCCCCAGAGCTGCCCCCCTGAGACAGGTGGTACCAGAGAGACTGAAAGATAAGGGTGGCGACCAAGGAACGCAGAAACACCCAGAGCTCTGTGACTCTCACCAGAACACGCGGAAGACCTTGGCATTGAGAGGGATCTTAGTGGGTCATCAAATTCAGCCCCATCTATCTCTGAAGTTCAGAGCTTTCTCATGAGGTCTAGAGGGCCCAGGAAACTTCTGGAATAGATGCCCTTGACAGTGCATCCTGCATTACAGGACCCATCTATACCCTGGGGAGATTATTCAAAGGTGCCTCTTCTTTGCGAGTCGAAGTTCCCTTTAGTGGAATATTGCAGTAAAGTATAACCAGCCCCTTTCCACTTCAAATGCTTGCAGACAGGACCCCCAATTCCTAAAGCTCTTCTTGAAATGAAACAGAATCCATTTCGTCAAAGATTCCTACCTACTCAAACCGAGAGAGATGCTTTGGCCAGGAGCAGAGACTGGGGCCAGGCAGCATGGCTTCACCAACTCCCAGCAGCTGTGCGACGTGAGGCCGAATGCTAAGCCTCTCTGTTCCTGGCGTTTTCCATCCGTACAACAGAGGTAATGAGACCTCCTAGCTCAAAGAGAGCATCGGAGCCGAGCATGCTAGCCGCTCCTCCCCAGCAGTTAGTCCAGGCCCAGCCTGAAGGGCCCCTGCGGGCACAGTTACTGGGTGCTGGGCTGTGGCGCTGGAACGCGCTTCATCCTCAGAGCCGTCCAGAACTGTCATCACCTGCGCAGACTTAACTGTAAAGTGCAGGACCCGCACTGGGCTATTTCTGGGTCCTTCCTGAAGCCTCCAACTCTACACATGCGAACAAGCGCCGAGGTACTTACCAGCCTGCTTGGCAGAAGTCGAGCCACTTACACTTCACGGCGTGAGAGTGCTATTTAAGCATCCCCGGCCCCCTCCCCAGCAGTCGCGTGCGGCCGGGAAGGCGGGATCCTGCCCGGTCTCCCCCGCCCCCAGGGGCGCCCGGGTACTCACCAGGAGGCCGCTGGCGGGCGAGGGGCCGGGAGGCAGCCGGCGTCTGGGCGGCGGGAGGGGTGGTCGCCTGCAGGCGGGGCGCGTGGGGCGAGCGCCGGGGGCGGGCGCGAGGACGCGGGGAGGCGGGGCCTGAGAAGGGGCGGGGCCGCAGGGAGGCGCCAGGGCGCGCGGGCGGCGGGGGCGCGCATCGTGCTGCCTCACTGTGACTCAGCGCTTCTCGGCCGGCGCCGCTGGGAGCGGTGGCGTGAGTCTGTGGGTCTCCCGGCCCTGGGCTGGGGCGACAGTCCTCTGGGCACGCTTCGAGCGGATTCTCTGGCTCCGCCCTCCCCGCCCACTCTGCTGCCCTTTGACCTCTGCCCCTCCCAGGCGAGCTGAGCACCCGGACGTTTGGGGGCTCGCTGAACCCTGAGGAGGTTCTGGGAGCTGGACTTGGGCTCTGATCTGGGCGAAGGTCCTAACTCGAGTCCGTAGGAAGCCCGTCTTTTTAAAACAGGAGTGGGCTTGCCTGCTGCACAGCTGTGTGACCTTGGGCAGGTGGCTCAGCCTCTCTGTGCCGCTGGTTCCTCCACTGTAAAATGGGGATGCTGATGATAACAGGAGCCACTTCGTAAGGTCGTAATGAGAATTCCGGGAGCCTGGCAGGTCCTAAGCACTACACAATTGTTGGTTACATAAATAAGTTACCTGCTGTTGCCACTTAAAATGTGGGGGTCGGGGGCACTGGGGAGTTTTCCCGGTGGAAGTACCGAGTTACAGAAGCCAGTGAGGGACTTCCGTTCACTGTTCAGATTCTTCACTAGGACTGCAGTCCTGGCTTCAGGCTTCTGTTTTCCAAAGACGGTGAAGTTCATTGTGTTGTTTTGGGAAATGAAAGGGAAGTGGCACTTCTGAGACAGGGGCCTGCAAGCCGTAAAAGGCCAAACAGTAAATATTTTGCATTGGGCAGGCCTCGTGTTCTCCGGAGACTGCGCCATCTGGCCTCTTTACAGCAACCAAAACCCCAGAGACAGTAAATAGGCGTGGCAGTGTCGATAAAACCTCAATTGTGGCTACTGAAGTTTGCGTTTCACCTCATTTTCACTTAGCACAAAACAGTCTTCCTTTGAGTTTTTACTTCAACCACTTAAAGATCTAAAACTCCCGCATAGCTCGCTGATTGTGAGAAGTAAGTTGTAGCCCAGATGTGGCTGCCGAGCAGGTTTGGAGCCCCTCTACTCTAGAAGAGTAAAATAGAGGTCCTCGGGTGTCCCCGCCTCTCTCAGATGATTCTAGACTAAAACTTTCAAAGCTCTATGAAATAACAAGCGATTGTGGCTTGTCATCATTACACTTGCTTCTGTAGCTGCCTCCAAATAGTCACAACATGCGCTCTCCACCCGGCAGTTCACAGTCCTTAGCTAATGCTTCTGCAAACCCTGCCCAAAAGTTTGCTGTTCAGCCAATTGCCTAAGTCAGGAAATACAAGCCTCTCCCACATCCCCGCCCTAACTCTCCCACCTTGAAATCCTGTGGGTTCCGCTCCGCCTATCTCCTAAATCCATCCAGTCCTTCCTGTTTTCACCACACCGCCCACCCCCTCTAAAGCTCCTCCTTCAGGCTTGCCATAGGTGGGGGTTCTCTGAGTCAGAGGGAGGTGGAATGACAACAGCCTCAAACCTTCATTGTCCTGCAGAGAAGGTCTCAGGATGTCTTTAACCCCACCTCATCCAACATGCCAATTCAAGCACGTAGGCACACACACCTTCTCTTTCTGACATAAGAACTTTCAGACTCTGAAATATGCTTTCTCCCTCTTGTTGGCTTGCTGGGCCTGGGCCTGGAACTTTCTCTCTCCCTGATCTGACTTATCCACATTCTCCTTTGAGCTCTCGGTTTCCCTGTCTCTTCCTCTGGGAAAACTTTCCTGTCTGTACTCTGGGGCCTGGGTGACATGTTCGGCGTGGCCATCAGCACGCCTACACATGGCTGCCCTGTGTCACAGCTTGGTGTTCTTCGGCAGAGTCTATTTTCTGAGGCTGATGCCAACAACAGCATCTCCCACACCGCCTTCTTCTGCTGTGCGGCCTTGACACCCCCTCTTCCCTCAGGGAGCTCACTTCTCTTCCTCTTGCGTCTAGGCAGCACTTGCAGCTGCCTCGACCAACGCAACATGGGGGAAGTGACACTGTGCCAATTCTGGGCGTGGCTCTGAAATGGCCTGTCAGCTTCTGCTTCTTGCCTCTTGAAAACCAACCATGACCCCAAGACCACCAATCTGGGCGAAGCCTAGGTCACATGGAGGAGAGAACAGAGAGGAGCCAAGTGTGGAAAGAGCCCAAGGCCCAGGCCCCTGCAGCACCAGAAACTAGACAAAGAAACCCCCTTGCAAGTGAGTCCCCCAGCCGATGCCTCTTGGATAAGGTGTGAACACCCAGCCCCAGGTGTGAACACCCAGCCCCAGGTGTGAACACCCAGCCCTGTCCTTCCTGACTTCCTGACCCACCAAACTGTGAGCAAATAAAAAATAGTTGTTTTAAGGACTCAGTTTCCTGGTCGTTCATTTCCTGAAAAAAGATAACCGGAACAGATGCTTTTATGTAAGAGGAGAGAAGAAGGGGTGGATTTGCAAAGTCCTCTGGGCTAACGAAAAAGGAGCATGGCTACATCCATTTAAACATTCTCTCCAAGGCAACCAGCCATCCAGCAAAACCTACAATTATTAAATTTGATTTGAGAGAGGAAATGTGGCGCCCCGCTGGCCGTAGCAGTAATCCCATAATCAGGGGCTCTAAAAGGCGCCTGTTTCAAGTAGCATTTCAACGGCAACTTCACAGTAAAAACAATTTTAAAAAACAAAAACTGGAGAGAATGGCTTTGCTGCACATTTTTGCTCGTTTCTACACAGGATTCCCATACGTTTGGGGATGTTTTCAGTCTAAAAACCTTTCAAAGCTTCCCCTAGGGCTCAGAACCCCCTCCATTTCTGAAGTATAGCAGGAGTTGAGCGAGAGCTGGCCTTCCTTCTTGTCTTCCAGAAGCAGGGACAGGGAGAAGCTAAGTTCAAGGGTGTCATTGTCAGGGCAAGGCAGGGAATTCTATTTGCAGGCCTCTGTGGGAAAAAAAAAAAAGAGCAGGACTGAAAAGCTAGACTTCAAAGAAGGAAAAACAAAGCGGGAAGAGGGAGGACTTTTACAAATGGAATATGGGGCATTCAATGTGTCACCATAACAGGGTCCACAGCTGACATGACACTTGGAGCCGTGAGCACTTTTCACACTATTTGCCATCCGGATGGAGATGTCGGGCAGAAAGCTGGGTTGTGACTGTAAAGACGCGCCATGGATTGTCTTCAGGATCCTGGGAAAGGTAAGGAAAACTCCACACTAAGATGGCAACGAAGAGCTTCTTCTCAAAATGATTCCAAGTAACACCATATTATCTTTAAAGACACCCACTTTATTGATATATTTTACTTGGTCTTTTTTCCTCAAAATTTTCAGTTCCCTCTTCTCTATGACTTGTTTTGACTTTCTTCTCAAAGATCCCTTTTCTAGAAACACATAGACATCTTACACATGTCATCACTTGCGTTTTTTTGCTCAAGTCGTCATCTCAAAATATTCTTTCTTGCAGATGGGTCAGGTTTTGGTAATTTGCCTCCCAGGACACTATAGGTGTTTTTCATTAACTGACAAGTATCTCTAGAATATTCCATATTAGGGATTCAGACTTGCTGAATCCAGGAAATCTATTAGCTCCAAGTCAGGGACTACTTACTTGATAAGCCTCAGTTTATGAGGACGGTGGGTGGCTGAGGATATCTAAATATAGCTGGGAAAGATGGGTTCACGTGACTCCCAGTTCCCTCCCCGCTGAGCAATCTGCACAGACCCGGTCTGTTCCATCAATGGGGGTCCTGACCCAGAAGCTACTTGTGGTCCATTCTTGCACAAAAATCACAACTATGTCCCTCTTTGTCTTTCCTCTGGGATGGGGGTGGGGGTGGGGGTGAGGGAAGTTTGAGGGGGCAGTGCCAGAAAAGAGCAGCTTGCCACCTGCTAACCTTTCTCAGTCGGCAGCTTTTGTAAAGCTTCGGTCTTCTGGTCTCCATGAAGGCTGCTTTCAAGTTCACACTGTACTGGAGTTAAAATAAAAGGCTCGTTGGACTCCAAGTCTAGTTAACGTCATGTGCTCTGAGGTGTTTATGGGATGTAGTGTCCTGATAGCTGCAGCTTACTCTGAATGCACCAAAAATTAACAAGCAAGCAGTAGTTGCAGTACCCCCACCAGGACGGCTAGAGAGATGGGTAAAGCCACAGATGGATGACAGAGCGACTACAGTAACACAACTGCAGAGACCAGCTGGGGGCGGGGGGGCCGTCTGGGTGCTCACTGGACAATGTTTTTAACTTTTCTGTTGATGATTTTCATAATAACATGTTGACAAAATGATTTGAATCAAAGTGGGATTCAAATTCGAATCCCACTTTGGCTTTGGGGGATTCTATAAAGATTCCTCCTTGGCTTGCTTTCTTTGCTTCCATCTCTGGCTCCTCGTGCACAGTACAAGTCAGTGGACATCTGCTGAACTGAGCAGTTGAACTAAATTCCAAGCTGGCGGGATTCTTCTAGAGTATGAGCTGGCAAATGTATTCTGTGAAGGGTAGATAGTAAATATTGGAAGCTTTGCAGATATTCAGTCTCGGTCAAAATGACCCAACTGTACCGGTGCGAGGCAAAAGCAGCCACACGCCACATACAAAGAAGCAGGCGTGACTGTTCTGATCAAGTCATTTACCAAAACAGATGGTGGTCAGTTTGCCAGCCTGGACCCCAAATCCTTATCTTTCACTAAAATAATGGGAGTAAATGGATCGAGTGCCAACAGACTATGAAAAAATTTCCTATGTGTCAGGAAAGGCGGTAACAAAAGGAAACTATAAACTTCTCAGGTCCCTGCCACCCCCACTCACCCATCCCCTTCATAAGGAACACGGCTGTTGGTTCCACCTTTGGGCCTGGGGTTTAGCGCGCAGCATCTTCACAAGAGGTGACGCATTCGTCTTTGAGGCTGGTGAGGATAAGCTGTTCACAAGGGCTCCCAGCCTCCGAGAAGCTTATTGGCACTAGCAGGGGGTAAGGCAGGGAGTGATGGAGAGATGCCCCTCATGAAGAGGAAGCCCTGGGGAGCTTTGGGCATGCTGAGGTGGACGTGTTTACTGCATATTCTGAGTAGAGATGGACAGTCAGCAACCAGATACAAGTCTGAAATTCAAAGTAGAGGACCTCTTTGAAATTTGGTCTCTTAAGCTTATAGATGCTGTTTAAAGAAATCAGTCAGAAGTCAGTAGCTCTCTTCTCCTCCCTCCTCCCCAACACACGATGCGTCCAATCAGATTCTTTCTCAGTCTAAAAGTGGAAGCATCACTGTTCCCAAGTGAAGGAGCTTGTTTACATCCTGGGGTGAAATGACCCCACGCTACCCTCCTGCACAGCCTGTTTGTCTGCTCAAGGCTTGCGTGAACAAGCTTTAGAGAAAATTCCTGAGGGCCTCACTGGCTAGAGTTGACAACACAGACTGAAATTCCAGCAAATTAAATCACATAACCAAATATCAGGTTGACATGACAAGTTAAAATTCAACTAAGAACTGGAAAATACAAAGCCAAAGAAAGCACCAGAAGTAGCTAAGGAAGTTAATGAGTAGAATAAGTAAACCAATTTGTGATTTTTGACTTAGAGGCAATCAGCTGCCCTTGAGTGGTTCAGGCCCCAAGAAGAGATGGGAATCCCAAGAGACTGTGCCCAGATGTTTCCAGGACTACACCACTTCTCCTCCCCCCCATCCCCAGTACACTTTTTCTTCTGGAACTGATCATCTGCTATAGGAGCAGTGGAGTGAATACAAACCGCCATGGGGGAAAGGAAGTTAATTAGCAGAGGACAGAATTAATTTATTTGGCCAGGTTGCTGGGCCACTGGTACTCTTCTTCACCCTCAATGTTTCAAATGACTCCTACTTTATTCCTAGAGGGTGGAGAGAGATTTGAAATCAGTGACTTATCTGCTATCAGGGTGTAGTCTCCCTTCTTTTGAATTCTTCTGAAGGACTCTTCCCTTCCCCAAATTCAGTTTCAAACACAAATATTTAAAAATCTCTGTAAACTATTTTACACACTCTAATTAAATCCATACGTGTGGTTGTTCCCCCGCTAGAGCCAACCCCTGGGGATGTGGCTGTTTCTAGGCTGTTTCCAATCGCGTCCCAGACCCCAATGGGGGCTTCGGCCAGGGGAGGCGCTCAGTAAGTCTTGACTGGATGAATAAATAGAAATGACATTAATCCTGTGTCCCATCAAAAGACAGTGTCTTAGAAGTCAGTAGCTTCGCTCTCCTCCGCCAACGCAAGATCTTAGCCCACCGGAGATCCCGTCAGTAAGAGAAGGTGGCCAACCTTTTCTAATTGACACAGCTGCCGATGCTGCCAGAAGGGTGGTTTCTTTTCTTGGCTGTGCATAGCAGAGTCTAACACAAGCCATGAGATTGACATGTCCAGCCCGGGTGCACCAGAGAAAAGGCAGAGTGCGTGAAGCCACTGGCGGTGATGTTACATGACATCAAGTAACATGGTGCCTTTTCCCGTGGATCTCAGTCTGCCACACCTCAGCAAAATCCAACTCTGTTCCTTTTCTGCATTTCTTAATAATCTAAGCTGTGGAAATGTGTTCTTTTTCTGTCAGAAGAACTGTTTTTCCCTCCCTGCTATCTCCGGGCCTCCCTTTGTCTAGTGTTGAGTTGAAGTTTTCATTGCTTATTCTCTGAGCCCTTTGGCGTTACCTCATGGTTTCCTGGCTCGTGTGAGAGAAGTCAGCGTCAGACGTGGGGTTTTGCCGAGCTTTTTTCTTGTCCTTTCCAGCATAGAGCTCTATAAACAAAGGCAGCGTTATCACACGGACCCGGCAGCTGCCTGGGAAAGGCAGGAGCTGTAATTATCAAACTTGGAACCTTTGTGAAATATGCTTTTGTCTCCGTTTTGGTTGCGTTCAATCAGATCAACAAGTGTTGGCTAAGTGTTAAGCGTGGTTTCCTGTGGGATTGTGTAAGGCCTTGCAGGACAATAAAGGTTTGGGGGGCACTGAGTAATGTGGCCATTTCTGACCCAGGCACCGGGAAAATGTGAGCCAATTTGCTGCTGCTGCAAGAAGAACAACTGGGCCTGTGTTCCTGCAAGAGCAACCTCGCAAGAGGACCCCGGCGACGGAACAGGCCAAAATGGTGCGTGTAAGTGGCAGGTAGCTACGCGTCCTTAGAGCTGCCAGGAAGATGGGTTTGGGTCAGGTCTTGTAGAATCTGAAACTTACAAAATGTGGGGTACTCACTATAACAACAACAAAAAACCCCACAAAATTATGAATGTGCCATTGCTGGGGCTTCCTGCAGGGACTTTGGGAGGGACCACGTAATGTGGGGCCTGCCCAAATTTCACTGTAAATTCACCCCAGCTCAAAATCTCCTTGAAGGATACCATCAGATTGTATCCAGCACTCCGGCTCTGTCTAGTTTGTGTCATTTCCTCTGCTGATTTTCTCTAGGCTATTCTTGAGGGGCTGCCTTGCTATCACTTTTCCCATTGGCTTCATAACTGCTTCCAAAAAGACAAAGATATGCTATTTATATCTCCGTGTCTTTATCTGCGTTTTTAGGATGACATTTTAGTTACAAATATTTGTTTAGGTTCCTGGAGTGTCCTGAAATCAGAGTCTAGGGAGTATTCTAGATGGACATAGAAAGAGGGGAGGGGTTGAACCATACGGTTGCCTCCATATCCATATCATTTGGAAAGTTCTGGACTGTGAAAGGTAGTACACTATAATGCAGTCTAGCTCAGCACTTTCGAAACTCTCATGCACATGGATCACCTGTGGATCTCACTAAATGCATATCCTGGGCTCCAGGCCTGGGGTGGGGCCCGAGACTCTGCATTCCTAACGAGCTTCGGGGTGATGCTGATGCTGCCAATCCAGGGACCCCATATTCAGGCATAGCTCTGTTTGAAATCTGGTGGCACAAAGACACCCAGTAAGGGACTGGTTCAAGCTTGATTTGCAGGTCACTAGTCCCCAGACTGAAAGCTGGTAACAGACCTGAGCCCCAGGGACGTGCTGACGAGAGAATATATGGAGTCTCCTTCCCTCCCACTGTCTCTCTGGGGTTGGGGGACACGGGAGTGAGCAGCGAAATTTGATAACTGAGGGTCGTTGTTGTCTTTAGTTTTTGAACTTTGCCGTGGTCTCTTTTGAAACTTCGCCTACAGAGTAATGAGGGCTGGGAGTGCAGGTTTCTGGAACATCCAGCTGGTGCGCGGCAGGGTACCGCCATTTTCCTGGCCTCCTCACCACCCTTTGTTTTACTCCTTTACAGATGGGGAAGCTGAGGTTTAGCGGTTAAGTAACATGCCAGGTTGCACACAGAGAGAGCAGGGATTGGAAGCGCGGGGTTTGCCCACATCAGCTCGGCAGTCTTACGTGTTAATCTACTTCCGGAAGAGATAGTAAGACATGGATTTATCACTGGTTGCTTTTTTTACTAGGAGGCAAAGGGAGGGGGCAGAGGAAAGAGGTTACTGAAAGAAAGAAAGAGTTTAGAAAAGGCTTGGTGAGGCACTGAAGATGAATTTCATACCCAAAGCAAGTTTCAGCTCCAACAGGAATGGCTTTGGGCTTCTCGCCTCCTCTGAGCGAAAATGACCTTCTCAAAGAGCCAACATTCCATAAATTCACTTTGGAACAATGAAGGTAGAGTCTTCCAAATCTGAGTGTCAAGGTTAAAGGAGTTCTGTCCACACCATGGCAAGGTCATCTGCAGGGTCTCTCCCCTGCTTCACGTGAGAGTATTTGTCAGGTTCTGTGGCGCTGGTATGTGTCCTTGGGTAGCATCTTAACACTTATTTTGGAACCACTTCACCTGATTCTGCGTGAAACATTGTTCCTGTTTAACTTGCCATCTGACTGTGTTCCATCATTCAGCAGGAAAATAAGCAGGTCTGGCCTTGGGCACCTATCTGAAGATCAACTTTGTCCTCGGGGGGCCTCCATTTTCTCCTTCCAGCACCCCCACCCCTCAGTCCACACTTGTCCTTCCCACCATCCTCCCTCTACTGCCTTCCACACAATGCATGTCATTTACGTATCTTGACACCTATCAAAATCTTGAGCCTAATGACACATCCCGTAAGAGACGATATCCTGTAAAAGGGCACAAGGATCATCTCATGATTCTTGAGACTAAAGCTCTGAAGGCGCCATCCTGAGCCAGCCAGGGACTATTCTTGGTGGTGAGAACGCCCCCCGAGCCCGCCTAAGTATGCAGAACTTTCTCCCGCCTTCCTGCCCCTGCTCCCCTGCGTGCCAGCAGAACATCTGCCAATTTGGGAGGCTGGACGTTCTTACTTCTTTTCAAAATGTGCACTAGAGTTTTGCTACTGAGCACTGCCTTGGGGGGTCCTGCTCAAGGAGCATTCATTGGTTCCACCTTTCTGATACTTCCAGTGCCGCTCCCTTGCCTGGCTGCGGTAAGACGCAAAGGTCTGCCGAGTGCCACTAGGCTGCACTGAGCCTGAGCCAGCTGTCGTATGTCCGCCAGACACATAGGTCTTCTTTAGTCCGCTTATGGCCATGAGGGTGTGGACAGTGCCCTAAGCAGGACCCCAGAAACCTGGGCTGTATGTCCTAGGTCACAACTTCGGGGTCCTGGCTAAGGCACGTGGGCTGTTGGTTTCTGATGTCCCTACCAACTTTGATAGCCAATGGCACCTTCCCACATGTAGCTTCCAGCCCTTTCTGATGAGGAGGGCAGAGAGCCAGCTGTCCTCTAACATTGCTCGAGGGTACAGGCTGGGGAGTAGAGCGCCGGGACCCAAGTCCTAGTTCAGCTCCACCGCACTGCTATGCCGCCCAGCCCGCTTGCTTGCCCTTCGCTGCCTCCTCAGCTATAAGCCAGGAATGAGGCGGCAACCTGCCTCTGTTGCTGTGACTTACCCCGTAGGATCGGGGTGCCACAACCTACCTCAGAGGGTGGTTGGGACCAGTAAGCAAATCCACAGTTTTCAGGAGCTTTAGCAGAACCCGGCACATGGCAAGCCCCCCTGAAATGTTAACTAGCACACAAGGTGCAATTTTCATGTTCTCCCTTCCATAACCTCTGTCTTGGTTATCTTAAGGAAAACAACTTTTCCACCCTTGGGTCTTTTGTAGCAAAGAGAAAGACCTCCGTGCTGACACAACTTGTTCGTCTTTCCCCCTGTTGTGTCTGCGTCCTGCCTCGGTGTCCGCAGGCAGTGCGCTCGGAAGGCGTCTCATTTGGGTCACAGAAAGCGAAAGAGCCGCTCCCTCTCTCGTTCCCAGATCAGCAAGCTGAAGCTGAGAGCCGGGAAGGGGCTGGCCCAGGGCGCCCCTGCTCGCCCAAGCCTTCCTGGCCCCCCACGCCACACAGAAGGCACGTGTTCTTTTGGCAGGAACCCCTCTCCGGACCGCTTCGCTGTCACTGGGGGCAGTGGAGAGCTGGTCTTGATTTCTAGAACCAGCCGCTCAAGGCAGGCACACTGGAGGCTCAAAATCAAGGGTGCCGGGCAGCCCCGTGGAGTTGAACTCTGTACTCTGGTGACGCCGCTTCCTCATCCACCCGAAATAACCACAGCGACTCCCAGCCTGTCTGTTCTGCACGCACGCACGCACGCACACACGCACGCACACACGCACGCACACACGCATTCTGTATGCTACAGGTTACATAACGGCTGTTGGTTTCCTTATAAAAAATACTATATTGACTTCTGCCAAGGGGTATTTTTTTTTTTCCTCTCCCGCACTTTAATCTCTTTCTTGCTTAGGGAAATGAGCAGCGTGGGCTATTTGGTAAGCAAATTGATGGGTCTGTTCCATATTGGAGGTCAGGAGAGGCCAGCAAATCCCACCAACCCCTCCATGGAAATAGACTTCTAGTTAATGCTGACCAGGCTTCGGATCTCATTTTCTTTTCAAAGGTTTCTTCTTTATCTTCCCAACTGAATTTCCCTTAAGGAAGGATGGACAGAGCCAGGTTTGCTAGTCTTTGGCAGGCCTTGGGGTTAACAGTTGACTGTTGTCTTATACAAGGAAGAAGACATTATATTCCCCAAAATCACTCATACCGACAATCACCTCCTCTGTTAAGAGAAACCATAGAAATGCTTCAATTTAGATTCGAGGCTAACCTAGAAAAGAGAGGCACAGGGAAAGGGCAGAAGCAAATAGGAAAAAGGCAGGTCCAAACCTGAGCAGAAAGTAGATGTTGGCTTAGAAGAAACTGAAATGGGGGTGACCAAAGTGTGAATCATCAACGTGGGGTTCTATACGTTTGTTAGGAAGCTCAGGAATCGGCTTAGGGCGCGGGACTTTGAAGGGTTCCCAGGGCCTGTAGCTCCGGCTGGTTGTTGCATAAAACAGTGGGCGCCACGCCCATAGCACAGTGTGTGGACTCATTTTTGTGAAAATAAAGGTGTGCCTGTATACATTTGAAAAAATCAAGAGGTCTGGTCACCAAAGTGGTAACAGTTTTCAGACACAATATGGATAAGCCTTTGGAGATTTGATGTGTTCAGACTTGCCACCTTTCTTTCTAATCAATATTCTTTTCCTTTCAATATGCAGAAGCAACTTTGTGAATGTCACTTGTCTGTGGTTTCTGTGACCTACCCTGTGAATTGTTTAGCTAAAATTCTCCCAAACCATATTCAATGTGATGGATGTGAACATTTTACAAACAAAAATATGTGTGTCACTGCGCATTGCTGGAAATGGACTTCGTGTTGGGAATCACACTTTTATGACAGTGTTCTTAGTGTGACGAATAGGTTCAGCAGCTGAAAAAAATTTGAGAAGTAAAGTCTATCCAGTGAGCTAGATGTATGCGGGCGGTACTCTGCTTTGAGGGGTGTTGTTTTAGCTGTGGCTAGAAAAGAAATTTGACAAGAATTTTCTCTTTTGACTTGGTTAGTTCATGTTTGAAATGTAGAAATGTCCAAGGAAATAGTTCCTCCACCTACCTCCAGTGCAGGATGACTCCGCCAGAGGGACTTCAACTCATAAAATGCGGAAATTCCTTAGTTTCAATGGATCTTCAAA
Organism: Scalopus aquaticus; assembly: GCA_004024925.1. NCBI lineage: Eukaryota > Metazoa > Chordata > Mammalia > Eulipotyphla > Talpidae > Scalopus > Scalopus aquaticus. The sequence goes on along the minus strand of PVIJ01001129.1, from coordinate 110,305 downwards.
CAAATACTTTCCCAGCCATAGACTGTAGATATACGAAATAATCTTATCAGAACAGGTGTATTGTAGAGTTTTATTACGGAGGCAAAGGTGAAAGATAGACTTGCTACCTCCTTGCCAGGTCCCACTGAGTTCCTTTCACCCTCATCTCTGCCCCCCGCTGGGGGCACCAGCGATCCTGGCCAATGGTCCCCGCTGTGCTCAGAAGTAACCCATTTTACTTTTGCAAAAGAATGCTACACTTTTTCCCTGGATAAAACAATGTTGAAAGCAAAATGTAACCAAGACTTTAGTCTATTTAATGGATAAGATTTCTACTGCTCGTGCCTATAAATCAAACGATGCCCTTGGAGAACATCTGAAGGTTTCATCAATAGTCTCCTGACCTCTGAAAGTAAATAATCAAAGTTATTTTTCTTGATCCTCCGTTCTACAGTGGTGTGGCCCCTGTCAGGAGGAGAGCTGGCTGGGCCTGGTGGAGGTTTAATTCAATGCCGGGCTGTCCTTTAGTGTCCCTCCCTTCCCACTGCCCTGCCACTGTGGGCCCATCAGACGTGGGCCAGTGACTAGGGCCCGTTGGCGATTGGGCAGGCTCACTTGGCCTCCATCCAGACAGAACAATGCCTCTGTTGCTGCTTCCTGATAGAGAGTGATATATAGGATGCAAATAATTTCTTTTTAATCCACGACCCTGGCCGAGCCAGAGGGACTGTGAGTGATGGTGCCTCAGAGTGGTAACTTTGGTTTAGAGCTTAAGAGTCAAAGTTAAGGACCCACCAATACACCGGTTTGATCAAGATAAGGTGAGTAAAGTTAGTTGCTCTCAGATTATCAATAAACAGAGAAAGATAGCAATTATTGAGCATCTGACTACAAATAACTGTGATTTCACAAAGCAAAGAACGTAAGAATGTCTGTCTCTTGTGGCTTTACTGCTTAACGTTACTTCTTTTCATTGGCATACTGAGTTAAGGCAACAATCTTACTAGAACCAGAAAATTATTGTTCTTATTTTCCAGAAATACTTTAAGTTTTAATGTTTTACACAATGTTGGGAGGAAAAGCAAGTGTTTTTAGTTTATTAGCACCAGTGCTTTTCAATTCTTTTACATCTCTTTTGATAGCAATTTTTAAAAATGTTCTGGTCTCAGAAATCTTGAAAATTGTTCCCATGTCCCTTATACTAAAGATCTTACTGTGATCAGGAGCGGTGGGTGTCATTTATAATGGTATGAGTCTCAGTGGTTTGGCTAATTTGGTCAAACAACTGGCTACATTAATAGAAATTTCAGTTGATCAATTACTTCATATGCGGTGAGTTGTCTGGAGTTTGAATTTTTTAAATTTTGATTATATCCAATTCATGCAACAAATTCCTATAGAATGCGAAGGAATAAGCAGAATTTTGATAAGGTGCTTTGGAGGGTGGTGTAAATGGTGAATATATGAACTAGATGGGGAGATAGGTAAATGCATAAAATTCTATGAAAATCAACATATTTATAAAAGTTAAAGTCAAGGCAATAAAACAGAAAGTGTGTATTTAAGAACCTGCTTAGTTAGGCTTTCCTCTATAATCCTAAATCTGTCTCATTAAAAAACTGTATTATTTATATTATCTCTGAATGAGAAATATCTGAATTAAAATTATGAAAGCTAAAAGAACCCGGCTAGATGCTGCACGCACTCATTTTCATTATTTTATTTTGTTTAGGACGACAATATGAACACAAAATCCATTCTAGAAGAACTTCTTCTGAAAAGGTCACAGCAAAAGAAGAAAATGTCGCCAAGCAATTACAAAGAGCGACTTTTTGTTTTGACCAAAACGAACCTCTCCTACTACGAATATGACAAAATGGTGAGGCCCTTGTTTCCACTGTTTCCACACTACTTATTTTCTCATATCTTCACAAAGTGCTTGATTATGATGACATGATGTCAGATCTCTTACCTTACACAGTAATGATCAATTTGCATTTGTTTATCCCACTGTCTTTTCTTAACCCAGGTATAATTAATTCAAGATAAAGAAACAAAGCGGAGGACTAAAGCCCACCAAAACAAAAAAAAAAAAACTCTTAGAGATTTTGACAACAGAATAATGGTCACCAGAGGGGGAGGGTCTGGGAGAGGGTAATAGGGAAAGAGGGGCAGTTGTAGGGTGGTGGGTGGAAATGACTTCTGCTGACCATCAGCGTCGTACAGACACTTGGGGCTATGAAGCTGCACTCCTGAAACTTGTACAACGCCATAAACCAACGTAACTTCAAAAAAGAGAGAAGATTTGAAAAACATTGGTTAACTTTACTAAGGCAACTGAGGGTGATTTTGCTCCCTGGGATCATTTGGTAATGGCTGGGGACATTTTTGGTTGTTGTGACTCATGCAGGGGGCATGAAACTGGCATCTCCTGGGCAGAGTGCAGGGATGCTGTTCAACATCCTACAAATGCACAGCGCACCCACCACAACTAATCACCTGATTCCAAATAAAGCTGACAATGAGAAAACTCATCTTAACACAATGCTGGAAATGAGACAGTTCTCTGGCCTGGCGAGAATTCTCTCCCAGGAGAAACGCTGTCACTGAATGGGACCAGGATGAAGATGCTTCGAGGAGTGAAACGGGGATTTTCCTGAGTATATTAACTACATGGCAGGAGCTTTAAAATGTATTTCAAGATTGTCAGAAAAATTATTAACTGCTGCTGAAATACTTGCTTTTTGAGGAATATATGTGCTTACATCCACACCAAAAATATATTCTGTTGTCACTGGGGTTTGATATTAAGGAATAATTGGAAGTGATTCTCCCGTGCCCGTCCCATCTCCCCGTGTCCCTCCCCAGCACAACCTTTTGTTTTCCTTCGTGCACCGGTGTGCGTCACATGAAGTGACTTGTGTTTGCTTTTTCATTTAGAAAAGAGGCAGCAGAAAAGGAATGATCGAGATTAAGAAAATCAGATGTGTGGAGAAAGTAAATCTTGAGGAGCAGACCCCTGTGGAGAGACAGTACCCATTTCAGGTAAGGGGGAGGAATCTTCCATTGGATGAGTGGCTCTTCTTTCAGTCTATCTGGAATAGACAGTGTTGACGCTCGGAACTTTGGGAGTTGGGCAGTTTGCTAAAGTTCCACCCACCAATCTGCCTTCCCTAGTGGGAGAGGGAGGCAGAGAGCATGTAAGCCACCAGGCTCTGACCATGTCTTTCATCAAACATTTCTGTGCATGTCTAATGTCCTTCAAGGTATGAGGCCCACTGGAGGAATAATGCCATCCCGTCCCCAAAACATTTCCAGATCTTTCTACCACAGTGAGGGTGAGAGTTGAGATGAGGGTTAGCAGAGTGCAGCATGCCCCCCTGTAGCAGAAGCTACACTCCCCACCCCAAAAGGTCAAGGAGATTTTCTCCTGGAGGTGACACGGAGGCTGGGAAGGACAAGAAGAGTTCAGCCCAGCAAAACCAGGAAGGACAGTGACAGGAAAGAACAGCAGATGGCAACGCGCTGATGGACGAGGTTGTGCGGTCTACTCCGAGCATCCTTGAGACTGAAGTAGTCCCGCGGAAGAATCAAAGAGATGAGCCAGGAACGGTGCACAGGGGCCCATCAGACAGCCTTTGCACAGCATGCCAAGGAGTTTCGTTTTACCCTAGAGCGTTTTAAACAATGGTACCTGGTGGAGAAGGGGCCTGCCACACCCCTGGGGCATGGATTGATCGCATCCATGCCCTGCTGTGAGGACATCATGAACACATCTTCCCAATCTATAGGCAGATGGTCCTTCAGAAGGTCAGACTACCCAGTGCAAGCTTGAGGGAACTGAGGCCCAGAATAAAATTCAATAATGCAGTTGATGGACAACCCATACTTGCCACTTGTAGAAAGAACATCACTCCAAATATGGCTGGATGCCTCCGACCCGTATCACAGAGGCAGAGGGGGCTCGAATGAACACAGTCTTGGAGCCCCACAGAGCTCCTAGCCCCATTGCTTATCTTTGCGTAACCAGAGCCAAAAAACTGTCACCAGGTTTGTTTCTTCATTTGCAAAACGGGTGTAGTCATGTATTTGTCAGAGTTGAACTAAGATGAGATTATTAAAGTATCTAGGTAAGAGGCCAGCAACTAGTAGGTGTTTAATTACTTATCCATAAGATTGAATAAAAATAGAGAAGGATCTGGGGAAGACAGGGCCATCTTCAAATGCTTACATATATATCTGAAGGAATAGAAAATGACTTACGTTCCAGAAGCTTGCAATCTGGTTACACGGGTCAGACTCTCCAGTGAAGCTGCTGAAAAAAGGAAGGGAATAACTTTTGCTGGGGACTTGCAGGTGGGGTATGGCCCAAGGGGAAATGGTAACATGAAGTCACATTTTTACTCAATATAAGCATGAACTCTGTAAGGATCAGAATATATGGAAATTGGCCCAGATGGCATAACAAAAGACAAGGCCATTCCATCCCTAAAGAACAGAGTTAGTGTTAAGAACAGAACAGAGAGACATTTCTCAAAGGGCTGGAAAATGTGTCAGACTCCGGGTAGGTGGATGGGCCACGACATTCTTAAGAAAACTGTGAAGTTAACATTTTTACATTTTCTAATTCTCCGTGACTCCAGGCATCCCAGCTGACACAATATCCCCTGCTATCAGAAGCATCATTACTGTCATTTTCCAAGGTGTAGAGGTTTCTGGGATAAAACAAATTGAGAGGCAGAGGATGAAAATAGTTAGATGTTTTCATCTAATTCTAGAGCTAACAAGTAATAAGTGAGCAAAATCAGTGTTTTGTTTGATTGACAGAAAATATGCAGTGGTGCAATTTTGCAATTATATCTCCATTTACCAAATCTTGTCCTTTCTAGATTGTCTACAAAGATGGGCTTCTCTATGTCTATGCATCAAATGAAGAGAGCCGAAGTCAGTGGTTGAAAGCATTACAAAAAGGTAATTTTAAAAATCATAAAGGGGAGTAATCGATGGCATCTTTTGAGACTGGGTGGCAGAAAAAGAACCTAGTGCATTAGAAAATCTGATTTGCCTATGACCTTGGAAACCGTGCCTTGCTCCTTCTCGTTTTGCATCATCATTGTGACAGTGGAAGCTGGTAAGGACCGAATTCCTGGATCAAATTCCCTTCCCCGCTGGCACAGAGCCGGCTATTGTGCTTTCCCAGCAGCCTCCAGGAAGCCAGCCACCTGCTTGCCGGTCCCCGCCCTGGCCTCTCCTGGGGCAAAGTCGAGGTCCTCCGGGGCAGTGACAGGTCCCGTGGCTACTAGCCCTTGGAGTTTACAGAAGGTCCTGGCTAATTCGAGGTCTTATCATGTGCCAGCTACTGTGCCAAGAACTTGTAAAACATTTTATTAATGCAATGCTCTTCACAACTCTGTGGAGAGGGCTCATATTCTCCACGGTCAGCCATGTGAGGGTACAGGGAGCCAGCCAGTCTTAGCTGCCTAATCATGGAGCCACATAATTCGGTTACCCAAACCCAGCTCTGTCCCCTGTCCAGTATAACTGCTAGGCAGAACTGGGGCTCTAGCGAAGGGTTTCTTCAGTGATGCTGTCCTGGGAACCCCCTTTGTTAGAGAGAGAGTGGTCGTTGGTAATCTGGTACCATGGCGCTTCTCCCCCCAGTCTTTATGTTAAAGGTGGGTAACGGTGTGAGGGCCATCTTTACCTCAGACCTAATCTCAAACAAGAAGCTCCCAGATGGGGCCAGATTTGATTTAAGGTTTTGTTGCAGGTTCTTCCTCAGCACACTCTAAATTGCACCCTTGACAGCCACTTCAGTGCAAATACACCCCTTCCTCATGTCAGGCCTACTCTTCCCTGGGCATGAAAGGGTTAGCCAGCTGCCCCAGGCCGGTCAACAGGCCTGGGGGAGAGCAGCTCCCTCCACAGCCACCACCGGTTTGACCCAGTAAGAAGGGCGTCCTTAGAGTGCGACAAAGCTGCCTCCAAGTCACCAGAGATAACCATTCTTAGGTTCTTGTCATCTGATGAAACCCTCGACCGTCTGTCTCCTGACCTGGGGAGCCGCAGACCACACTTCCTGTCTCTTGAGCAATCGGTGGCTGCGAATGAACGATTCGCAAATATGTTGAAGTGTCCTACACACAAACCTGAATTCCTGGGGCTGTAGTGGGGTGTCCAGGCGGAGCGCTGATATACGGCTTCGCACTCAGTGTCCTTCGGGGGGATTTCTCGAGGGCAGTGGTTGTGTGGACACCGGCCGGGTGCAGGTATTGTCCTGTGTGTGTCCTTCGGGAACTATCTATAAAAGCAGGTTTGGGTGGGTTCTGGAGGCTTATGTGAAGACAGATGGAAAATAAGAGCAGCCAGGAGCAGAAGTGAATCATTTAGCCCCTCCCCGACCCTATCACTCGGGCTGCCGCCTGCACAGGAAGGGATTTGTGTCCATGAGTAATGCTTGGGGTGAAGGTAAGCGACCCCCAAACAGTTGATGAAATGAGTAGTTTGTTCCTCTCACATAGTAACAAGTCCAGAATTAGGCAGTCTGGGGGTGGGGGGCTGCAGTAGTAAAATAAGCCAGTTGGGACCCTGGCTCCTCCACGCTTTCTGCTTGGCCACCATTATAGTCTCAGAAAGTCTCTGGGCTTCTTAGAAGCTTTCTGCTCTTGTCTCATTGGGCAGGAACAACGCTTCCCTTACTTGAATTCCCACCCCTATAAGGTCTCACTATGGTATAGCGACCAGAGGGGGACCCCTTTTTCATGTTTATTATTTGACTCAGGAATTATAAGCTGAGGTTGACATTGAAGACATAGAATTTTCCAGATGGTAACCTACACTTGGCACATTCGTGCGTGCTGATTCAGTGGGAACTTAAGGAGTATCAGTTACCACACTTGTGAATTCAGCTGACCAGATGTGGAGAGAAGGTACCCTCTTTTCTAAAAATGAAAACTGAAGGGGGCTTGGCAGGGAAGCGGGCATCTGTGCATTGGAGTAGAATAGAAGAATCTTGGGGCTGATCTCAAATACACTAATTACTAGATCTGTGAACTTGAGCCAGCAAGGCCACCTCCCTGCACCTCAGTTTACCTAACTCTGTCAGCCATGGTGACAATAATAGCTCCCCCCAAGGTTGCTGAGTAGGTGGAATGACATGATCTATGTGGGGGTGGGGGAGAGTTACGCAAAAGTTAAGTCCAAACACATGCTAATATATGAGTTCCTCTTCTTGCCTCTAATACAGGGCAGGAGTATTGCAATGTGGACTTTCGGTTGGAAAAGAATTAGTTACCCCAGAAACTAAGTCCAGGTAGCAGAGCTCAGAAGGCAGGGAAGCAAGCACTGTGCCCCAAGAGTTACAGTGGCCAAAACCAGAAACTGATGATTTGTAATCTCAACTCTTTTTGTGACTTCTGTACTAATTCCTCATTAATTCCCGTGACTATGTAGTGTCCTCCTTAATTGCCAGGTTTCTAGCTAGCCCCAGCCCAGTTATCCTGGGGAGCCAAGCCACCGTCTGGCCGCAGGCCTGCTCTGGGCCAGAGCCCTTGCCCGGTGCTTTACATACCTTAGCTCATACCCTCCCAGGCCCCCGGCAAAGCAGGTTGCTATTGTCTCCATATGCTTCCCTGAGCCAGGGCTGTAAGGGAGGAGCAGAATCCTCCTGGGATCAGAGTAAGGAATCCTCAAGGGGAGAACCCAGAAAGAGTTGACACCCCACAGAGAACCAGCCCTCCCACCTAAAGATTCTTTTTGAATTATTCTCTATCCACACCTTGTAGGTTTCTCTGCTGCATTTGGTACATAGTATCACACTGATACTCGTATTTCATTTCTTTGGATTAAACATTGCCCAATTTCCATGGTTTTTTAAAAAATTGCCCAAGTCCCCTCTTTCTAGAAAACCATTCATTCCTCAGCTCAGAGACATGAAAAACAAAGATGAGAAAGGGAAAGGGAAACTAGATAACAAAATGCCATGTGTGATTTTGGACTCAATCAGAAAAAGATAAATGACTATGAATGATGTTATTGGAACAATCAGAAAAAATTGACTATGAAAATATAGTAAATAATGACATTGTATCAGTGGTAAATTTCCTGAACTTCATAACTGTCATAGAAAGCAATGTCTTTGTTAACGCAAGTTACATGCTGAAGGATTTATGGGTGACATGATTTATGTCACAATATCTGCAACTTACTCTCAAGTTGCAGAGTAAGCAACTTGGTTAAGCAAAATATAATGTTAAAAATTAAATAATAGCATGTATATACAGAGAAAGAGGTAGGGCAAGGCTGGCCCGCAGATAAAAATTGGTGAATCTGGATACAGAGTGTATCGACTTTCTTTGTACTATTCTTACAACTTTTTCTGTATGTTTGAGATATTTCAAACTAAAATGCAGGAGGAGAAAGCTTATGTTTATTAGAAACATATATCACATTATATATCCAATATAATATGTATTTAATGTAACACAATATGTAATTAATTATATAATTTACAACCTATTCTTCTTCTAAGATGGAGTCCTAGCCTCCAACCTCCCTCTGCCACAAGAGAGCACCAAGTGCCATAACCCACTTACTTCTGAACTCCTAACACCCCACTAATCTGTATATGCGTTTCTATCAGTCTTGTTTTAGGTTGATGTCAGTTACTGTACTGTTCTCGCGCTATACATGATTAGACTTTTCTTTTTGGCTTTTACCTTCTGAGTGAAAGGCTGACATCCTTTAGGAACCATTTGCTCTGACCCTGGTTGCTGGCAAGGTGAGATTTTCATTGTTCTGGGATAACAGCGCCTACTGACTGTGTCTCTTCTCTCGGGCCAGCGTTCACTCACGCCATGTCTTCTTCCTGCCTGCTTCCCAGAGATCAAAGGCAACCCGCACCTGCTGATCAAGTACCACAGTGGGTTCTTCGTGGATGGGAAGTTCCTGTGCTGCCAGCAGAGCTGCAAAGCGGCCCCGGGCTGTACCCTCTGGGAAGCATGTAATGTCACCCCCTGCTGGGCTGGACCCTGGGTGGGCGGTGCCCCATCAGGCAAATGTGCCAGCCGCCAGAACAGTTCACCAGTTCAGGAAAACAGGGTGTGCCAGACTAGTTGGCTTCTGGAGAATCTAGCCTCGATGTTGGGAGCAGGCAAATGTGGTACAACGACAGTGTCGGCAGAAGCACGTGCATTAAAATAAGAGCCATATTAGCATCTAACAGTCTCATGTCACAAGGACTGTTTTTTAAATCGGAGCCCCGACTCATGCCAGGAGCTATTTATTTCCCACTACAATTCTTCCTGGTATAAGATAAACGCCAAATAGGTAAAATGTGGTGATCTTCTCACCATGGTTCATAAACTGAAAACATAAACTAAAACAAATCAGCATTCTTTGCAAAAATATGCTGAAGGCTAAGATTTAAGTAGCAGTTTAATCGCCACATATACCCAAAGGAAGGATTTCTTACTAATATCCTGCAGGTAGTGAAGGCTTTGCTTGAAGCACAATCTTTTGCCATCCAGAGTTACAGCTGCAGGAAATTCCGCTTGACCCTTCCCCTAGGGAGAGAGAAGAAAGCCCCCCCCCCACCCCAGCAGTTTTGCAGGGATAATGGAAAGGGAAAAAAAGAGGTTGTTTACAGCTTGCGCCCTCTGGAGCCCAGGCCATTGGCAGCATTGCCCACGAGGCTGCCTTAGATGTCTTAGGGAAAGATGACTGCTGAGGGTCACAGCATTGTCAATAAAGGGAAAGGGAAACTTATTTTAGTAGCAGTTTGACCAGCCTGGACCGCGCATGCCTGGATCCCACGGCTTTAAAGACTCTGAAACCCACTGGGCACGAAACGTTATACAAATTCACTTCTTCATAGCATTGACACCCCACAAACACAATCTCCCCAAATTCACTCCTTCATAGCGTTGACACCACACAATCACCCCAAATTCACTCCTTCATAGCATTGACACCCCACAATCACAGGCATGTCAACTACTGATCACTTTCCCACAAAATCGATGACTACATTTTCATTGTGTTTTCCTTCTCGGCTGACTACACAATGACCATTTCTTCACCGCGTTGAGGTGACACTGTTCTCCAGACTCATGAAGGACAGTGCTCCTGTGAAGGGAGCAGGTGCCTGCATGCGCAGGCCGTCCCTCCACTGCGAGGGCCTGAATGCCTCCTCACAGCATTGCTCATTTCCCATTATCCTGTCTGTGTCTGGCATCATTACCCACAAGGCCACATTCCAGCTCTGACCTTACCCCTTGGGAAGGAGCAGGAGAGAGGTCAGAGAGAACACTGCCTTGGGGATATTGTCCTGGGCTCTGGATGGCACCTGCCTTGTTTTCTGGGTACCACCGGCTAGCAGTTCTTGCCAGAACTTGGCCAGCCTCTGGAGAAGATCACAGAACACAGCGATACAGCTCCAGGGCTCTGCACGGCCCATCTGCTCAGGTATCATTGGTTCTCGGCCTCCTCGACTGAGCTACAGGAAATCTGGGCATGGTCACCAAGAGCCTTTGTTCTTCCACCTCCAGAATGCTCTGGGCCATCCTCTTCCCAGGGCCCAGGGCCTCCAAGTAAGCTGACCACGCGCCCTAGTTTGTGTGGGAGTCTCATTCTGTGCGTGGTGAGCTGGCATACTTACTCAAGCCACCCACCACGCTCAGAAATGTTCCCGCATTTTCCGTAAGGCACCGCACTGATGGGCGTGTCTGGCTTCAGGCGCGCAGGCTGAACACCCATCTTCAGATCGAGGCGGAAAGAGAAATTGACAAGGATCATAAGACTAGAAAATAAAACGGGCAATAGCTGTTTGCCTATTCATCGGTTATTTCTAGTGTCTTGTATGAGCCAAAGAGAAATTGGCCTAGGAACTACTCTCAGGATTACAGATATTACTCAAATACAAGGTGGAAACGAGGTAGAAATGAATAGTTTATAGGATTTAGGGGAACTTAAACTTTATCCCCACCTGTTGGAGGATACTGGTAACCAACAATGGAGGAGCAGTGTTTGAGTTGGGTGTTAAACAGGAAGACAGTAGAGTCACCCCAGATGTTGTACTGAAATTCACTGAAGCTGGAGTGTTGCTCACGCAGACTAGTTCATTCTTCTGACGCATGGCATTGGGTGCTTTGCTCTGTTTTATTTAAAGTTTCTTCTGACATGATTTGGTTTTACTTTTCAGACACGGATCTGCATGTTGCAACCAATGAAGAGAGAAGCAAAACTCCCATCTTGACGGAGAGGGTGGTAAGTCACCAGCTGAAGGCTTTTCATCAGCAGTTGATAAATACACTAGGAGCTGCCAGAGCCGAGACTAGACAGTTGGGCTCCCTCAGTCCGCTCAGCAGAGGGAAGGAGCGTGCGCTCTCGCCACGAGCTGCAGGTAGCATCCGCCCATAAATCAGATAGGGAACTGTTCTGCCACTTTACGTTTTGACACCTGCTAGCGGAGTCAGGTTCTAACCTTGTGCACATAACTAGTCGCTGGCAGAGGGGCGTCTGCGGGAAGTCCTGAGCGTGGTCTCACGGAACCAGCCGCTGCTGTGACCCGCCCCCCCACCTGCCTGGCCAGGTTAGCCTCCTTCAAAAGTCCTGGTGGAGGCCCGAGAGCACAGGGCACAGCGGAAGGCGTCCTCTTGCCCTTCCTATCCCTTCGAGCCCCCCTGCTGGGCTTGGCGCTCCACTCCCTGCGGTGACAAGTTTCCGATTACTAGAAGTCATGAGAACACCTCAACGGGAGCCCACCCAAGGTTACCCTCGCCCGGCTCCTAACGTCTTTCCAAGTCAATGTCTCTCCCCTGCAGGTAGCTCAGCTCTGCAGCAGCGGGCAGCCTGTCTGGGGGGGGGGGGCGGGGGGTTTCTGACTCTGAGTGCAGGTTGTGGGCGGGTCCAGCTTTGGTCCATTCTGCCGCTTCCCCACATGCTCTTACCACTTCATATGCCAACCGCAAAGGAGGGGCTCCGTTCACTCTGTGTCTTTGACACTCAGTGTTGCCCCCTTGCCCTTCCTTCCCGTTTTCTCCTCCTCCTCCTCTTTCATCTGTGTCTCTCTGTCCTTTCCTTCCTTCCCCTTCTTAAGAGCTGCTGCTGTGCTTTGGTTGTCAGTGGTACGTGACACTGTACGTCACTGTGATGTACTAAAATCTCTTGTCCCCCAAGCTGAAGATCCCCCGACCTGGTCCTAATGTCAAACTGCATGAACCATCTTCAAGCTCCTCTCTGACCCACGATGGCGATTCCAGGACAAACGCTGGCTCCCAGCCAAATGCCCACGTGCAGCATCTTCCAAAAGAGGACTGCCCTGACCGGTGGCAGCCCATAAAGCCGAGAAGGTAACCCCCGCCCTCACTCGGGCTGCGCAGCGCGACGCGCACACAGGCTCTCTCTCACTGCCCGGGCCCAACGCTGTCCACATCGGCTTGGCTGAGACATGACTGTCCTCTTCGAAAATGCCCAGTGTTTCAGCGGCAGCCGAGGGAGGCGGAGGCCCCACTGGGACTGAGGACTGTGGACTTTCCGTTCAGATGACCCCCTCTGCAGACCTCAGAAAGATGAGCATTCTTATTCCCTCCTCCTTCCCTCTCCCTGCAAATAGCCCCACATTCCAGAACACCCAGTCTCTCAAAGATAGGCTTTATGTGAAGGTACTTAGAGGAGATTACTTCTGTCATGTGCTTCAGCGTGACTGGATGAATGACAAGCGGCCTCTCGAGCCAGGCTGTTGGGCCTCCTCAGGACAGACTCATCTCTCCTGACACGATTTGTCTTCTCATGTGTTTAAGCCCAAAGAGGCTACCCCAAGCCAGGCTGGAAATGACCTAAATCATGTCTCTGCTGCCTCATAGCAAGCCGCGCCCACACTTGATCTCATTAATACTGGTTTGAAATGCAAGAGAATCCCAGAGAAAGGACGGGGCGACTGCTCTTTGTCGCCTGCCTGCCTTTCCCTCATCATGCCACCCACTGTCTGCCACCTGCTCACCCAATTGTCAGCGTCCCTCAGGGCACCAATGTCAGCCTTTCCCCGGGGTGGATGCACCATGCCTCTCTTCTGTTTTTCTCCTATGTCCTCTTATTTTATTCTTTCCATCCTCATCATTTTTACCTCAAGCAAATGCCCCACATCCCTGAGGAGACAGCCTCAGGTTCCACAAGGACCTGAAAACATGGGCATGTGCTCTTGTCATTGCTTTCAGTGTAAGTAGTCGTGAGACCGCTCCTTCCACGGAGGAGCTAGAATCCCAGTGTGCCCATTAATCCCCGCTCCTGGGGGGCATGGGAGGGGCCTTATATCTACTTGCCTGCAACCCAGGGTTCCTGTGGAGACCATCAATAAACCCAGACCAGGCAAAGTGGATAGCACACCAACTTTGCACCAGGTCTGCCCTGTGCCAGAAGCCCAGGCGTTCATGAGGGGGGCTGCAGTGAAGCTGAGCGGCCAGCTGTCAAACAAGTAATCAGACCCACTGGCGCACACGGGGTGCTGCAGAGCTGCCAACGTGTGTGCTGCCAGACCTCCCTTTATTTAAAATGTTTGTCTTTTCTTCCTCAGACCTAGTTTGCATTGTGATTTTTTACAATTTTTTCATTAAATCACAATTTCTCTTGATGACTGAATTTTTTGACATCAACTTAGATTTTATACGTAAGATTAAGTCCCGACCTGGATTTTCCCCTAGAACTTCAGAAAGCTATTATTTGGACAAGGTTTGATTGATCACGTCTTAGCATGAACAGCATCGTGTCTGTGAGGAAATGACGGTAGTTACTAAAATGTCTCCATGGAGCTTGAATTTTAAAAATGCAGCCACTGAGTCCCAGCTCCCATAAGCAGGGAATGCTTCCACCAACTTTCTGTCATGCACGTAACCTTCACGTGAGCTGCTCTTTAATCTTGGTTGCTTCAGAGTAGTGAAATAATCCGTGCGCTCGTGAAGTCCTGCAGATTTCTCGGCACACAGTCCTCCACGAGCCTCTCACGTGCCGCCAGAGCTGTATCACCTAGAATTGCTTGGGCAGCTTCTCACTGTATCTTCTTGATGACTTGCTTTTGCCCATTTGATCGCATGAGAATATGCTGAGTTTTTGAATTAAAAAAATGTTAGTGTGATAAAACACACATCGCACATAACATAGCATTTACCCTCTTTGTTGTCTTGAAGTTGACAGCTGAATAATGCTAGTACATTCACATTGTCGGATAAGCTATCTGGTTATTCTGAAAGTCTCCATAGTATTCCACTATGTGAGCAAACCTCAGAGACGCACTGTCGACCAACATACTCCATGTGTTCTTGAGATCAAGGGCACTAATAGGTTAAATGTTTAGGTGAGACTTGATAAAGGAGAGTCACTAACCTGTGGAGACACAGGACGCTTGAGACAAAGAGACAGAAACGTGAAACTCTAGAAGGGTTTGGCCTTCAGGTTGCTTGACAAGTCCATTTAACTATGACCACTTGCAAGGCACTGAAATGGAACCACGGCTATGCTTTATGAAAGAAATGTGACCCAGAAATGCAAACAGCTCTGGAGGTGTAAAAATACTACATTTACATGCACGCAGAGATGTTTCGAATGAACAGAAAGCACGGAAGGTACACACACAAAGACGAGAAAGGCAAATAAAGCGCTCAGTGTTTGCCAGTAAGAGTTTTTTATGAAGAGATGAAGCCGGAGCTGTGCGGCTCGGGGGGGGCGGGAGGGGCATCTGGCCTTCGGAGCTTTGCCCAGGCCTCCCTTGACCAGAAGGGCATTTCCCTTTGAAGGAAGCTTGTTGCTCTGAAGTGTGGTTTTGACTCGAAGCCAGGAATATGAAGGAAAACAGGAAATGGGTCCTACATCTCCAGTACATGTCAGTGAGAGAGAACAGGGGCAGAGGGATGGAGACTCTGCATCTCCATCTGTGTCGAGGTGGAGCTAGAAGGTCAGTATCTTCAAGACTTTAAATTCTCATTGTTATCACAACAGCCAGAGGAAATACTTTATTTAAAAATAAGTGACTGAGTACTTGCCTGGCTACAAAAAAATCAGGGCCAAGCCAGCTACGTTTTCTATTGTGTGGCTTTTTGAGTCGATCTTAACGATTCTCTTTTGTTTAGGAGTCCTGTCTAACTAGAGCTATTTAGCAGGTCTGCAAAGGCCGAATGCGAACATGACTCTTAGACCTACATTTCCAAACCACGTGAAATGTGTGGGTCAAAACGTGAGCTGAAGCTAAAATAAACCCGAACAAAATTACTCTGCTCATTGAACTTTTATAAATAAACATGAATCTATGAAACGTATCTCTTTTCTTTAGTAGCAGTGAAGACTTAGCACGCAGCAACCAAAGGGAAAGAAATGTCGATCACAGCCACCACGAGATGTCAAGGTAAATCACATTCAGATATTCCTTTCCAGCAGGATTTGCCCCTGTTTGCAGGAAAACTAGCCAAATTTGCAATGATTTTGCAACTGGGCTTTACACTTATAATAAATATAAACTAAAATTTAAAAAAAAACATGCCTCTTGCCTCTCTGAACCCTAAGTTGGTCTGAATCATTGGCGTGTGGATTCCTGCCTTCCTCGCACCCACCCATGGTCCTGGGGCTAGGGAGCATGTTACCTGACCTGGCCTGGGCGTCTCCAGCAGGAGGAAAAACAAGCTAGCATTGAGTGACTTCTCCCTAGAGATGGCTCTATACACAACTCGAGATGTTTACCTGATGCTACAGCTCACCCCTGGCCTCTTCATCTCGTCCCTAGGTCCACTCTTCTGAAAAAAATCAGAGGTCCATGTTCTGAGGAGCCTCCTGGAGGCCTCCTGTAATAGCCATTAACCTGGGCTTGAGCTCAATCTGGTTCTTTTGTTTTATTTTTAAGTTATGAATATTTTTATCCAAATTATTTGTCACTAAGAAAATCAGCAGTTGACGTATTTTATGCTTTTTAAAAACCATCTTTTTGTTTTACATTAATTCAACTTTGGTATGTTTTAATATTTTCCTACACCAGGAATTACTGAGGAATTGGACTTTTGGTTCACAGAGGAATCCTGGCTTGTCTGGTCTGGCCCCCATCCCAACTGGGTGCCTTATTGCTCCTTTCAGTGGCCCCCATCCACTAAGTAATACTTAGAAATAGACTGTGATTTTTGAAGAATGAGGTGGCCTCCTTATGTATTTGTTTATGCATTTATTGATTTACTATTTTGACTATAGAAAGCCATTTTCTCACAAAGCAAGAGCTCAGTTTTTGAGTGACTCTTCACTTTGCTGATGTCATCCCAAGTGCAAAAAGGGAAAGCTAACAATCTGGGTGTTACTGAGGACGATGAGAGCACGCGAGGTTTGATTTTGCACTTGGATTATTTCCTGAGGGTTTTTGTATTCACACTGTTTCCCCTCCTCTTAAGGGGATTCCACGAGTCAAATTCATTTGAAGAAGAAGAAAACCTGGGTGACTATGAGTGAGTGTTGAAAGCCCTCTGCCTTCCTCTGAAACTATGCATAGGCATTTCCATTCTGTTTCTCCCCAAAGGCTCACACCTGCTCAGCAGGCTGCACCTCTCCAGGCCTCTCCCTTTCTTCCTGATCGCCTCTTCCTTCTAGTTCCCATAGGCCTGTATGCTGGATCATACTTCCCTAATAATCTTTTAATTATTATATAATTACTATTAACATAAAATTTTAACTGGTAATAAAACTATCAATATCTCAAGTGTTAATTATTACAGCTCTATAAAGGTAGAGTCATAAGAGACTTTCAAACTTATCAAGTTCAACCTTCACTGAAATTAGGATAGCCAAGGTCAAAGAAGCTAAGTGACTTGTCCAAAGTCTTACAATAACTTTATAAGAAGTTCTGTCCAGGACCCAGACCTCCAAACTGGCTGGTCTAAGGCTTTTTTCACTTCATTGAACTGGCCTCCAGCTGATACAGAGGCTACACAGAAAACCATTTCTGATCCACTGCCACCAAATCCAGAGACCTCTTCTACCTATGATTTTCTCCCCCATCATGTACCTATTCCTCCTCAGGTGCTATCTTATAGCCATAGGTCCTCCCAAGACCCCAAATCCATACCCCATCCCACCTCACGCCGTGTTCATTTCCTTGGCATTATGTTTTGGCCAAACCAAAAGACTACAGACACTGTTAACCTCATATGAGAAAGAGCTCTGTGTTGAACTTCAGCTACACGTAAGATGTGATGTTCTTGGCAAACTTAGTAAAAAGGGAAATATTTAAAGATTATACCTGGCTCTCACATATTATCTTTTTCTCAGTCTCTTATCTCAATATAACATTAGATGTTCATCTATTGCTCTCCTAAAATAAAATTTCGAAAAAAGCACTTGCTTGGAAAATAGATGCTATAACGTGTGCTTTTGTGGGGTTGTTAAAATAAGGCTGAAAGTGTCCTTGGCCACTCCGACTTTCCACTGGCTTTTCTTGGTCTAAGCTCTGGCTCTCGTGCACCCTAAAGTAAGCCGAAGTCCTAAATGCCAGTCCACCTAAAAACACAGATGTGCTGACCCAGAACTGGAATTGGGTGGTGGAGACTCACAAATCTGTATTTTCTTTTGTTTTGAAATTGAAGTAGTGTTGGCTATCACCTTATGTAGGCTTCAGGTGTTCGGCCTTTTAAATTAGGACAGGACATTACATTCTTGTAAAGGTCCTCAGGTGACTCATGTGAGCCAGAAACCCTGATGGAGGCCACTGCCTCCTTTGACAAATGAGAATGGTGAATAACAAGTGACACGATTAAGAGCTATTCATTTTCAAATGTGGCTCTTTCCTATTGCAGCTGGTTTGCAGGCAACATCTCCAGATCACAATCTGAGCAGTTACTGCGACAAAAGGTAAACAGTCCAGTCTTGAAAATAGCCTCTAAGAACCTCTTTCTATTGTTAGTACCAGAGGATAATGCGCTTCTCAAAGAAACTTATTGCTGATCAGAAAGTCAAGTCATCAGAGCGCTGGCTATCCAGCCTCGGGGCTACAGGGCTGTCCCACCAGTCACTTCCTTGGTTTCCATTATCTATTGCTGTGAATAAGCCACCCCAAAATTTAGTGCTTTGAAACAACAAGAGTTAAGACTTCTCGCCATTCCGTGAGTCAGCTGTGTCCACCACCTTCTGGAGGCTTCGCTTAGAGACACGCGTGTGGCTGCTTTTACCTGGCAGATGGACCAGGAGGTTGGGTTTAGCTGAGACAGTCAACCAGGGCACCATAGTCCCCCATCCATTCCCCCGCCATGGCTAACTCTGGCTTCCTCACAGCATGCTGATCTCAAGGCAGTGGTTAAGCCCCACAGCTCCATGCAAACACTTATTGAGTCTGTGCATCTGTCCTGTTTGCTAACATCCTATTGGCCAAAGCGAGTTACATGGGCAGCCCAGAGTACACATGGGAGGGGACTACACAGGGCAACACAGAGATGCGTTATTGGGTCATTGTGGTGACAGTCAACTCAGCTCTGTCACTGCTCATTAGCACTTAAACCACAGGACAGCCGATGTAATGAGAATAAATCTACGTGATTTTGTTGCTAATTGGTACGGAATTACCAGTAGCAAACGCTTGACCTGCAAAAATGGCATTTTCATATAGTTCAACCTAATAAAAACACCAATTATTTCTATGAGATACTAGTGAGAATGCCGTAGCTTGATGATGTCACTCAGTATTTTGTCACATAACTAGTTTATCATCTGTTCTTTCTGGATCTGGATCTGCTTAGAATTAGCACAAGTCATTAAGAAAGACAAATGGAGCACAGAACTTTAACAAAAGTTCCGTGTCTTTGGTTTTCTAAAACCTTCCAAGGGCATGGTATGTGATCTGTGGTTTTAATTCTTATTTCTGAAAGAGCAGAACAATGGGCTGGCATAAACACAAAGCAGAGAAAATTATCAGCGACAGTTCAAAATTAACCAGGGAAGAAGAGTCAAAGCTCAAGGGTAAACTTCTAAAGAGCCCCCATAAGGAGAGGAGAGCTGGGTCCTCTTCTGCTTCCCACCTGCCAGGAAAGGCAGTTTCAGGAACAATGATGTTTTCTGTGCCTTCCACATTTCCCTTTCTTTTCAGGGAAAAGAGGGAGCATTCATGGTTAGAAACTCCAGCCAGGTGGGAATGTACACAGTGTCCTTATTCAGCAAGGCGATGAAGTAAGTATGACCTGGGTTTCTTTCTTTCCTCTTGCGTCCGTGCTCCTTTCAATACCCTGGACTTTCAGTCATGTTTTGGGAGTCGACGCCATCTTTAAACTCTGGAATTTGGTATTAAAGTATTCCTGTTGAGGGGGACATTTCAGCTGCCCTCTCCCCCTACTTCCCCGAGGCAGCAGCAGCGCCCCGGCGCACAGCACACCTTGGCAAACAGTTGCCCTGATTCCCTCCCAAGCCTAGAAAGAGAGAAATAGCAACGGAGCCCCCACACCCAAAGCGCCCTCCCCTCTGGCCTCTTGGCCCTGGCCACCCGCTGAGCAGTGCAGGCCGAGCTAGCAGGAGGTGAATCGGTGTAGCTCTGCATGGACAGTTGCCAGAGAATTCTTTGTGTGGCTAAGAGCTCTGGTTCGAAGCTACGCTTCTGCTTCCGAGCCTGCCTGACCACTCAGAGCTTTATGACAGTGCCTGAGTTTCTCAACCTCTGTGCCTCGCCTTTTTTCTC
Organism: Scalopus aquaticus; assembly: GCA_004024925.1. Classification (NCBI taxonomy): domain Eukaryota; kingdom Metazoa; phylum Chordata; class Mammalia; order Eulipotyphla; family Talpidae; genus Scalopus; species Scalopus aquaticus. The sequence continues at coordinate 90,648 of PVIJ01001129.1, read as the reverse complement.
TGAAAGGGGGACATTACTAAGTTCTGCGGACGAAGTGAGTTAATTCATGTGCTGGTCAGATCAGTGCCTGGCCTGCGGTCAGCACTTAGTGACTAGTAGCAGTTGCTGTTAGTCTGGTGTCGGGGGGGAAGTCATTCTACCTGTTCTGCTGCCCCCGGCCCCGCGCAAGCACACAGGGCCGCCACAGTGGCCTCTCTTAAGTCAGCAGCGCCGATGGCAGGGCCCCCAGATACCGCCAGAGTCTTACAGGCCACTTTCCCACTGGCAGTTTGCCCTTTTGTTCCTTCTAGTCATCCTGCAAAGCAAACAGGAAGTTGTTTTTATGTGTACCAAGAAATGACCAATTTGAAGCTGGGCCTTTAACAGCCAAGATCATCTTCCTTCAACCACATCTCCGTGTCTACACTGAATCCCCCCACTGTGTGGGAGGCAGAATCGGGCCCAGTCTTGATTAGGACTATTTCTAAGAATAATAGTTCTACGTGGTGACCCTCTGTGAATGGTTGGGTTGAATGGCCCGCTGCCTGGTGCCTTCCGCTTGTGCCTGCACAGTGCTATTTAAGGGACTAAAAAAGTTATTTTGAGAAATGTTCTTATAAAGCACTCATCTCCATTTTGAAATAATAGGATCTCCCCTAGGCAGTCACACGGCATGTTCCAGTGTTAGAAGCCACACCCCCAACGCATCTCACGTACTAGGTTCACGCCGAGTAAGAATGGGGAGAGGACTTGGTGTGCTGACTCACAAAGGCTCTGTGGCCCTCTGGCCCTGAGTTTCAGCCAAACCTGATATTCTGAGTCCTCCTAATCGAGCTGCCGGACACCAGGTTGGGGTTTGCAATTGACCAGGTAGATAATTCCAGTCAATGACTATGGAAGCCCTCTTTTATGAAACTCCATCAATGGGCTAGAGGGAATTTCACAGCGAGACCAAGAGCCAATTAGCCATTTGAAAGGGAAGCTCCCTCACTCCTTTTCTTCCTGACCTAGTTTTAACTTGGCGGGCATTACACCAACTTGCTACAGCTTCTTATGTACCAAACATACTGCAAATTTATACATCTATTTGTGTGCCTACACACACACACACACACACACACACACACACACACACACACATAATCTCATCAGGTTTTATCACAACTGGATGCCAGCTAGCAAGCAGGAGAACTGAACTCAACCCAGTTCTTGCCCATGCCGCCATGTTCTAAAATCTAAGGTAGCCTCATCGTTCCTCATTAGCCTAAGTCAATGGACATTCATTCACCACTCCTTCTAAAAGTAGAGCAAAAGAAGAAAAACGGATTCTATGTGAAAAAGGTGCAAGTTCACACAAGGAGTTGAAGGCCATGCCCTCCCCCTCATCCGAGGGGTGACAACACCCACAGCCTAATCACCATCTCCGCCCAGATTTCTCTGTCTCTTATTATCCTAAGAGAGAATTCATGTTCAGAATAACGACCCTGAAGCATTGCAGGGCTCTCAGTAATCAGAGGAAGATCCCAGCGTTCCTGCAGGCTGAGGGACGAGCAGGCCAAGAGGCGGGGAGCTCACTGCATGGGAATTGTGCGTGCCCTGAGTTCAGAGAGGCGCCCTCTTCCATCATTGCCATTGTCACGAACACCCCCAGAACAACACCGGCTGTTGTTCTGTGACTCAACCTCTCCAAAACTTGTAAAGGCACCTAAAATAATAAGTGCATGATTATTTAATCAAGCCTCCATTGTTTCGAACGTTCTGATATTTTTTTCTTCCTGATCAGTGACAAAAAAGGAACTGTCAAACATTACCACGTGCACACAAATGCCGAGAACAAGCTGTACCTGGCAGAAAACTACTGTTTTGATTCCATCCCGAAGCTTATCCACTATCATCAACACAATTCAGCAGGTAATTTCAGTTTTCCTTTTATGGGTCCTTGTTGATAAATATCTTCTTGGATACTACTGGGCCTCCTAAAGTCTTAATTACATAGGCAACCACGAAAGGAGGAAAAGTGCTCTCAAGGCCTATTCCGGTTGTGATTTTTAACCCACTTTTCCTGGAACATAACATTAAACACTCTATAATAGCAGACAAAATGCAGTTCAGTCACTCAGAAGTCGAAATTCTCTTTATAGAAACATTTGGAGACTTTTTTCATGTCTATTAAAGTAAGTTGATTGGAAAATTTAAACATTAGAGAAATGCATGTCATTGGAGGGATACTCTCCACGGGCAAGTCGGTATCTCTTTTTTTCCTATGCTGATACTAATAATTATTACTCATTACATATAAGCCATGTATGTGTATTTTATTTTTACAGTGGTGAGATCATTCTAAATACACTACTCTTCAGCTTGCTGTCTTTGCCCAACAGGTCTTAGAAGACTTTCCTTGCAAATACAAAGGCAGCTCCCTGTGGTCTGTTTAACAGCAACATAGACTCCTGCTGTGCAGTCACTCCCCGTGTCCCCAGCCCGCACTGGTTAGCAGCTGGATCTGGCCCAGTATTTTCCCCTCCTTACCCATGTTCCCGGGCACGGCCCTGCACACCCAGCTCCGTGCACACCCATCTCAGTGTCTCTGTAGCTAAAGCCCCTAGAGGTGGAATTTGAGACAGTGGCCAAGAATATTTAAGAATATTTAAAATTTAGACAGTGTCAAATGCTTTTCAGATATCTATACTCCTGCCAACAGCAATTTCCCTCATCCTCACCAACACTGAGTGACATTGCTCTTTTTAAATTTCGCCTACTGGGCTGGGGAACACGTGTACAGGAACCCTCCCTGGTGGAAGAGTCAGTAATCTCACTGTGGCCATCTTTTCACGTATACACACTGGTGAAATCATCACGTTGTTCACCCTACACGTACATATGCCACATGTCAGTAATTGCTCAATGAAGTTGGGGAAAATAATAAAAATGAGCCCCCTCTGAAGGGCTTTCCTAGATCACTGCTATGGGCAGTGACTGGGTGAATTCCCAACAGGAGGAAATTGTGGCTCAGGGTCAAGTTGCTGTAGCTCTCTGCCCTGACCCCATGCACATAGGTGAACTGGCGTTCGTCCTGCCTTTCATTTTGGTTATTGCTTGCATTTTCCCCTTTGTTCCAATTTCCATAATTCTTTTAACCTGTCACACCTGGAAAGTACCTTTTAGAGAAGGCGTTGTGTAAACTGACATCATCAAATGGAGTGATTCCACTCCAGGGGATGCCCCAGAAAATCTTCAGCATGTGGGAAGAAAATATTAACATGTCTCTTTCGGTTGTTTTTTTTTTTTCTATTTGTGACTATATTTTATGGTTCTCATAATGTAGCAGTATAGTGGTAATTGCAGACATGCAAAATTTGGAGGAGTGCACCCATTTTATTTTCTGACTAAAGGTACAGAATTTAAAATGTTTGGGGACCACTCATATAAAAAGTAAAGAAATGCACAGCAAAAAGGAGAAAAGGTCATATATGATCGTTTCCATCACATGTTTAAAATGAACATTTTTTCTTGCGTTCTTTCAAATCACTATAGTTCAATTATTTTAGCCCAGCTTTACCATAACTTGATGTCAACAATTAAAATGACTGATCATTTAATGGAATTTTGTAATAGTTTTAATTTCTTAAAAATTCAAGTGATTTAGTCTTCATTTTATACTCTTGATATACTGTTTGGATTTTTTTAGTCAAATATATGTGCTGTGTGTATCCCCATTTAAATATAGAACAGGAATGAGATAGCAAAATAAAGATGAGAAAAAATTGTAAATGAAAAGATTCTGTGGAGTAACTAATTTCACTAAGACGTTATTTAAATCACATGAAGTGTTTTACTCTTTTGATGTTTGGCTTTACTCTTAATTTTTATTTGCATTGGGTTGATGAGTCAAGTCAATTCATACAAATGCCGAATGGAAGTGATCGGAATGGCTTGTCCCTCTGTAGCCAACATCCTGAACTTGGCCTTTCCAGCTTCTCTGGAGGGAGCAGAGCAGGGCTGTGAACGACTGTGCTGAAATGAACGTTCTGTGATGAGACGTGACATGTGGCCCCGATTCCGTTGCAGGCATGATTACGCGGCTGCGCCATCCTGTGTCCACCAAGGCCAACAAGGTCCCCACGTCCGTGTCCTTGGGAAGCGGTACGCACGTGCTCTTGAGTTCTTAGACTTTGTTTCCCGCCATTTTTGGTTTAAAAATACAGGGTTGATTTACCAACCAAAAAAGGAAAGACAGGAAGGCAGTCTCCTGTTTAACCGGGAGGGCTTCTGCTCTAATATAGTTGCTCATGTTCTTAAAAATGAAATAGAACGTTTTCTTGTCCCCCCACCCTAAATCTGCAGCATTGCCAAAATATCGCCAAGCTTTTTCTCCTCTTCGACCTAGTCCATGCCTCTAGAACGCCGTCGCCGGTCCCTTCTCCTGTGCTCCTGCGCCTGCCGGGGGGCCTGTCTTCAACCCTGTGTGTTAGGATAATGACATCCACTCAGATCACAGTTTAAGGTTTTATAGCAAAATGTAATGATGTTTTCCCAAGCTAAGGGCATCCAGCCCATTCTGACACCGAGTCTTTGCAAATTGCCTCTGGTTGGCAAAGCCCCTGAGCTTTCTGTCAATAACTGTAGCTACTTCAAGGACAATATCATTCCGGGTGACACTATCGTGTGGTCTAGTAGGTCAGAAGAGCACAGGACTGAGGGATTTTTTTTTAAGTGATCAACTCAAATAAAAAAAGTCTTGTTCTTCATATTGTCAGTGTGAAAGTCTCATTGGAGAGGAAACACTTGGTTAGCGGACAGCCCCAAAGCCTCCTCCTCTCATTAGACAGTGTCCGTCTTGCCTTATTAGGAGTCTGGGAACTGAAGAGAGAAGAGATCACCCTGTTGAAGGAGCTGGGGAGCGGCCAGTTTGGGGTGGTCCACTTGGGCAAGTGGAAGGCTCAGTATGACGTTGCTGTCAAGACGATCAAGGAGGGCGCCATGTCTGAAGACGAATTCGTCCAGGAGGCGCAGACTATGATGTAAGTCTCCTCCGAGCCACGCAGCTTGGCCCTCGCCGTGGGAGGACGTGCGGGCGCACAGGCCAGTCTGTGACGGCCAGGACCACAGAAATACCTGTTTACATGGCCTGCTTGCCCTGTGGAAGGAGCTGGCGGGCTGCGGGGCAGAGTGGGCCCTAAAAGAGCATGGCCAAGGCAGGGACCACTGGTGGCCAGCTAAGGCCCAGCTGAAAGTGGGTGCACCACGGGCACGCCCCCCGCCCCTCCCAGGAACCTTCAACTCAGTCGGCAAAAATCCCTTTCCCACCTCACTTCTTCCCTCCCCCGATAAATGAAGGTCCCTTTCTCCCTAATGGGTCTCAATTCCACAGTCCTCAAATTTTGACAACACATATGTGTTCTCTGCCCCTCCCTCCCCCTTCCTGTGAAGTACAAAGAATTATTTTAATAATTCTGCCTCTTTCTGTCCCCTTGGTGCACACTTTGAAGAGTGACCAACCACCCTCGTTTGCCTGGGACTTTCCGGTTCTAGCAGAAGTTTGCTAAATTTCAGATGGAAAAATTAATGTAACCATAATGTAAAATGAGTTTTTTAAAAAAGAAAAAGTATGCCTAATCTCACTTTCCTAACATAGCAACTGTTTCCATTTTACCTGTGCCCTTCACAGTCTGAGAGTAAGTGGTTTTTCTAGAATGACAGACATGAAGGCTACATGCTTAAAGATGGAGGCAACACTCTTAGGGCGTAGCCCGCTCCGATTCAGCCATGATGTCAGAATCCCACGCGAGACGGGACAGACGTCCACGGCAGCGCGCCCTTGCTTCCGCAGGAGAGCGGGACACAGCGCCCGCGTCTGCCAAACTGCGGCTTGTCACTGCCTAATACGAGGCAGCATTTTTGCCTCCAAAGCATTTTGTGAATGTCCCCAGGATAAGACCCTAAGCTTTGCCCTCTTTCTCTGTTCAGGTAGAAGGGGGACATTAACACAAATGAAAATCTGAGGGGGACTCTTTTTTCAAGACGTGGAAAATGGGGAGTGCAAATTCGGTACTGAACTTGGAAACTCTGTTGCTTCCAGGAAACTCAGCCATCCCAAGCTGGTGAAGTTCTATGGCGTGTGCTCAGAGAAATATCCTATATACATAGTGACTGAATACATAACCAACGGCTGCTTGCTCAGCTACCTGAAGAGCCATGGAAAGGGTCTCGAGCCCTCCCAGCTCCTGGAAATGTGCTACGACGTCTGTGAAGGCATGGTCTTCCTGGAGAGCCAGCAGTTCATACACCGGGACTTGGTAAGCGAGGTCCTGGGATGTGCCAAGATAGGAAGGAGCCAGTACCCAGTCCCCACCTGCGGCTGTGGGCATTGGGGAGGCGCGGAGGCATCTTCTCGGTGCTTATTTGCGGTTTTGCTTAAGCACAGGGCACTATTGTAATAAAAGACACAATTTTGATAAAATATTGAAAGAACAGAGATAGACGCCATCAAGGTTCTGCAGCTGTGCTGTGGCATGAAGGGAAACAGAAAGGAAAGTCTTTGGTCAATTTAGCTTTTCTCCACACTTAAACTGAGGTCGACCTTGAGTCCAGGAAGAGCTCACACAGTGCCAGTGCAGTCACTCAATACCACACCCCAAATAACGAAGGAAGCAACCCAGAGGGGAAAGAAACGTGTGGGCCTTTGGGTCCGGGCAGGCATGGACAGCGTTTTGCGTAGTACGCACTGCTATTTATCTCCAGAGATTTTCTTCTGCTGAACAGCAAACAGGCCATACACACAGCCCAGCGTATTCAGTCAGCCTCTGCTACATCTGTTAACGCACAGGATTCTGGGGGTGGAGAGGGAACCCCTAGAAAGGGGTTCTGTCTTTAATGTACAAAACGTTTCATGTTGTTTGCCAAGGGTGGATGTTGGGGTGGAAATACTTACGGGAGCACATTTTCATCTTGAAATATTGAAAATTGAAAGGAAACAAGACTTCATCCTTCCGATATCTTATTGGAGATACAGCATTTGGGGTTGTGAGCTTCGGCTGCAGGGAGGGAGAACATCTCATTCAAATGTCAGGAGCTTTTGGTTAGTTTTACTACTTGGTAATTTCGTTTTTTTCTCCAAAGGCTGCTCGGAACTGCTTGGTAGACAGTGATCTGTCTGTGAAAGTATCTGACTTTGGAATGACGAGGTAAGTCAGTTTCAGGGGGCAGCCAATGGGCAAAGCGTTAACACCAAGAGATTTTTTGTCATCGTGTCATTCAAGTTTCTGTATCACCAAGTAAGGCAAGAGTGTGGGCTCTAAGATTCTCTTGGTGAGCTCCATCACTCTTCATGAATTAGCAAAATTATTTTGACTATGATAGCAGTTTCAAAGAGTCAATTCCTTAAACCTGAATCCTCAGACGGCTCCCTCGGGGACCGAGCCCCACCTTGTTCTCAAAGCAGGAGTGTTGGCTGTTTCGCCAGCACCCAGGAAATACGCTGCCAGGCTCTCCTTAGCTTCGGGGAAAGGAATCAGCGCCCGAGGCCATACAGCAGAGACCGTGCTGGTTACGGGGTCCTGCGGTCACATCGTTCAGACGCCTGTGACTTAACTTGGTTCCGAGGTTTGGAGGGAGGTTATGCCACGGGCAGACCCTGCCCAGTGGTGCCAGGCTAGTTCCCAGGTGTCTGATGAACTGACGGAATCGGAGGGAGGCATGGAAGGTGTGTGTAGCCCTCTGACGTGCCATTTCTTCTGATGACTATTTTGAAGAATGATTTGCCAAACCAGCTTTGTCTGATGTTTTCAAAGATCACAATTTATGTAACTGTATCTAACACCTTTGGGTATGTCAAGTTCTTGTATCAATGATATCCAAATTTTCAGTTTCCATAATTTTCAGTGTCCTAATGTTGAGTCATTATTTTTTTGGGGTGGGCAAATATATGGGGGTCCCCTCTATCAAGTATGTAATATATGCTTAGTGTAAGAAATAGAATAGTGTAGAAAGTAAAAAGTAGAATCTGCCCCCCCTTCTCCTCTTTTTAGCACAAAGAGTGAGTGCAGGAAGCACCTTTGACAGGTGATCTTTCAACCTTATTCCCAAGTCTACCTGCTCACACTCACAAACATACACATCAACTGCTCCCGGGCTTGCGCGCCCCTCGTGCATCACACTTCACACACCTGCTTTTGAACACAACCTTGGGCCTCTTTTTACTGTGGTGAGTATAGAGCTAGCTTGTTTTCTGAGTGGCTGCATCCCATGATGCATTAGTGACCCTTACTATCGTTAATCATCCCTCAGTGTGTGGGCATCAAGGGTGCTCCGTTCTCATCATCATCATAAACAAGACTGTAGTGACTCTCCCTGAGCAAAGATGTCCGCGGTCTTGACACCCCCACGAGCTCTCGCTGTTCGTGCTTGTTAGTAACAGCAGAAGATTAGGTGCAACTGACATCGTTAAGCAAATTATGTTAATCCATAACGGGGAATTCTAGCTACCAATTAAACATGATGCTGCAGAAGATAATATGACCCCAAGAGGAAAATGTTCTTGAAAGACCATTAAAGCAAACCTCAGTGCAAAGAAACCCAATCTTGTTCAAACTATATATTGGGAAAAAATGGAGAGTACACTCAGAAATGTTTCTCTTGAGTGTAGAATTGCAGGTTATCTGTGGGGGAGGATTTAGTGATTTCGTTTTTATGTTTTTGTGGTTTTCTATATTCACCAAATATTTGAAAGTCATATTTTGGTACTTTTAAGCATTTAAAAAATGAGATCTAACTTTGAAAGTACCAAAATATGACAAAGTTAGATCTCATTTTTTTAAATGCTTAAAAGTCATAAGCAGTTTCTAGCTAAAGTCAGGCCCTCATCAGCCTGGCCCGCCACAGAGGCGGCGGCCATCAGCCGTCTTCCCATCTTGCTCAGCCAAGTGGCTTAAGCTCTGTGTTGCCTCCCCCACAGGTATGTTCTTGATGACCAATATGTCAGCTCGGTGGGAACAAAGTTTCCAGTCAAGTGGTCTGCCCCAGAGGTGTTTCACTACTTCAAATACAGCAGCAAGTCTGACGTCTGGGCGTTCGGTAAGGAGGTGGCCACACTGGGCCCAGCCCCGTTTCGTAAGCTCACTTCCACTTCCACAACAGGAAACCACGAGAGCAGCAACATCCATTTTTAGCAAAAGCCCTGAGCGCTTACAAAAGCATCAGCATGCCCCAAGACAAGCTAGAGACAGAGGATGAGGGCCTTTTCTTGGGCCATCGGCATCGGCCTACTGGCATAAAAACCAAAGCGGGGGGCCTCCCTGGTGGCACAGGGGTTAAAGTCTCAGTGCTATCAAGCTATCACCAGCCACTGCAGCACAAGTTCGATCCCCGGCCAGGGAGCTGACCCACCTGGTGCAGCAGACCTCTCCTGTCTCCCCGCTGCTCCCCTCAGCAGTGTACTTCAGTAGATCCGCCTGCTCTGCTTCCCACTTTGTCTCTGGGGAATCCTCTCACCCCCACATCTCTGGCCTATGCCCAGTTCTTCTATGCATAAATAAAATGTTTAAAAAAAAAAAACCTAAGGGGATAAAAGGTCTCAAACCACTTTTTAAAGGCGTTGTTGAAAAGTAAAATCAACTTTCAATGAAGTGCAAAAGGTTGACAGACTTAAAAAGAAGCCTTCACCTCTTCATGAAAGCCACGGTGAGAACCTTTCCCTTTATGCAGTAATTTGCACACACCCAATGTAAACACCAAACACGACTCAGGGCTTTCTGGGGCTCACCTGAGTTTCAACTAGTGTCCTCATTAAATTTCAAAATTCAGATCAGGGTCAGTCAACCAGGACCCAGCACGAAATCCAGGGATCTGTTTCTGTAAATCTGGTTAGGTGGGAGCACAGCCAGGCCCGTTGGGTTCTGCGCTGTCTCTGGCTGATTTTGTGCAGCAACAGCAGAGTCAAGCGGTTGCCAAGGAGACTGCATGAGCCGTAAAGCTTAACCTACTACTGTGCAGCCCTTTTCGGAGAAAGCCTGCTGACCCCTAATTTATTAAGAGATCGATATTGAAATTGAGGTGAGGTAATCGGAAAGCAGAAACCATTCTCCAGTTGTGATTTTGTAGACTTTCTGATATTTCCTGCATCGTGAGGAATGCCAGGCCTGTTTATAATCACTGTTGGAGGCATCCAGGATAAATAATCCAAATGACCATGAAGTTGTGGGGTATATTAAATACAACTGAGACCTATGTTTCATGCCTGTCTTAGTCCTTAAGCATAATGTGACTTTCTAGATGATATTCCTAAGACTGCTTGAAAATGGAAAAATTTGTTTGCCACTTATTTTTCTATGCAACACAATGTTTTAAGAAGAGTTGCTCCTTTTGGAAAAGTGCAAAAAGTAATCCAGTGTACACAAAGGAAAAATCACAAAGAGCATTTTGGCAAATACTCAATGTCATTTTGTGCTGATTAACATATTGCTTTCAATCTCCTTGTATCCAATGAAATACCTTATGAAAGAGAGTCTAAAATTTCAGGGTCCTGAGGAGTTACAGCTTTTCCTCGACTTCAAACTTACACCACCCAGCTTATGCGCTTGTCTGATACACCAGCACTTGGCTCCAGATATTTTCTGGCTGTTTCCAAAAATTAAATTCATTCTTAAATCATTTGTCCCCAGTAAAGAAATTCAAATGCACCAAGATCAGCCCTCCCTGGTGGCCTAGGGGCTAAGTCTCAGCACTATCACGGCTACGGCCTGAGTTCGATCCCTGGGTGGGGAGCTGACCCACATGGAAGTCCCACAGAGGTTTCTAGCAGTAATACTCTTCTTGGGATAAGGGGGTGGGCTTCCAAAGAGAGCTGGGGAGGAAGCAAGGTTTGGGATGGTTTTATAATTTGTTTTTCATGAAGTCACTTCTCATATTGCCTTGTGGTACGAATTTTGCATAAAATCTGTAGCCCTGAACGTTTTGAAGTTAGTGCTTCAGTTATATGATTCTAGAAGCGTGCTTCCTCCTTACCTCTTTCTGGTTTTCCAGGGTGTGTGACGCTTACAGGCTGTTGAAATCCTCCAGCTTGGCCGCCGTGCCGATAGCACTGCGCCTGCCCCGTGCCCGTGGACACGTGTTTCCACCTATTTAGCCCTCACGGCACCCCTACGGTGCGCAAATGTCATATTCTAGAAGGAAACCTGGGCAGAGAAAGTTGCCCATGTGGCGGCACTGCCACCCTCTTAACCACCGCGACCTGAGCTCCGTGTCTTGAGCCAGAGTCCATGAGGCCCTGGATGGGGGCTGTGACTCCAGAAACCAAACCCCCAAATATCATTCATTCAAAAGGATCCAAAATGTTAGGAACCAGAGACTGTGAGGACAAATGTGGCCAATGATTTTTTTCATTTCCATGAAAAGTCATGTGACTGAGCAATGAGCTCATCGCATGTAGCTGCCAGGACAAAGGGCCAAGCCTTCCTTCCGGCTCACCTCACGGTTGGAGCCTGGTGCTGTCTTGGTGGCTCGAGCAGGCCGCTCGCCCGGCTGTAGCAGCGCGTCTCTCACCCCGACTCGCTCCCCCCACAGCTACCCTGGCCATCTCCCGGGCACAGCGAGAATAGGGGGGCACAGCGAGAATCGGGGTCGGGGTCCCGGGAACATGGACGACACGCCCAACTCCTAAAGAGATGGCGCCCCCTTCTGCTAGGACACTGGCCCTGCCCCAGGATTCCTACCTGGTGGGCGGCGCTCCCGCCACAAACTCGGCCCTCCTGACGGCTTCTCCCTTTCCCTGTCTCTGGCCACTCGCTCGCGGTGCAGGCATCCTGATGTGGGAAGTGTTCAGCCTGGGGAAGCAGCCCTACGACTTGTACGACAACTCCCAGGTGGTCGTGAAGGTGTCCCAGGGCCACAGACTCTACCGGCCCCAGCTGGCCTCGGACACCGTCTACCAGATCATGTACAGCTGCTGGCACGAGGCAAGTTCCCCCGGGGCCCGGGGAGGGCTGGCAAGTGCTTCCGCTCTGGGCAGAGCGTTTCGAGGGACGGCCCCACTGGGGAGCAGGGGGAAGGCCCGGACCGCCTCCCAGCATTGGTAAAGAAGGTGCGGGCAGTTCCCCAAGCTATGTCCAGCTCTGTCCTGTAGCTGAAGCTGTTTCCTCGTCAGGCAACACGCTCTGAGGTAGGCACACAGCACGAAGCGGAACGAGAGACCAGAAAGGTTAAGTGACTTGTCCGAGTCACACAGCCAGTAAGAGGCAGCTGGGCTAGTGCCGGAGTTCCTGTTCTTAGCCACAGTACCGGGGGCCTCTCCTCGCGAACACAGAAGCAGGCGCGGAGAGCACGTCACAGACGCCACGCCAAACTCTCTTCCCTTTGCTCCCAACCACGGCATGAAAGAATTCCACGAAGGTAGGGAGCAAGAGCGTTTATGGAGAAGCCACGGAGCTAAAATGGCTGGGGATTCATTTGCAAAGCATCTGCCATGTTTGTAGGACTAAGGGAAGCCGCTGAAAACACTGAGGTCTATACTCACGCCCCCAAAGGAGACCAGTAGACGAGGGGGGATGGTCTCGGCGGAGGGGGCGACTTCCCGATGGCACTGTGACCTCAGGCAGGCCAGGAAGTCTCTGCAGGAAGTCCGCGGGGCACGAGTGGAGACGTGGCCAGAGGCGTTCAGTGAGGCCAGGGCAAGCTCAGGTGTGGACAAGAACGAGCGGGACGTGTTCGGCCACAGTGTCGCTGGGCAGGGTGCAAGTGAGTTCGGGAAGTCGAGCCGGCCCAGATGCTGCAGGCTGGATGGCAGGGAGAGGCAGTCCGCTTTCTAGGGCCGCGGGTGTGCAGCACCAGCAGGGCCGGGCGGGTTCTCTGTACCCGGGCAGACGCGCGAGGGAGGGTCCCGGAGCCCTCGGGGGCTTTTTCGGGCTTTTAATGATCTTCCTGCACCACTTGGAGTGAGGCGGCCGGGCGCCGGGCAGGCGGGGCCTGGGGGCAGGATGCTGGCTCGACTCCCAGCCCCCCTGAATCTTCACGCTCCCGGGGCCTCCTCCCCGGCCCCCACCGCGCCCCGCCGAGGGCCCTCTGCCGCCCCCCCTATAGGCTGGGTCTCTGGTCCCAGGTGCGCCCACTCGCGCGCCCACGCCACGCTCCAGGGGCCGCCACGAGGCGCGTGTAAGCCCGCAGGTGTCGGGCACTGATGCTAATGGCCGCAGGGCGGAAGAAGCCTCATCACTCTCATTTACCCACAGGGTGTCACAGGAGACACTTGAGTGACGTGGTAATAGGGCACTGTCAAGAACATTGGAACCCCACAGCTCATGGCCGCTACCACTTCGTCGAGGAAAGGGACTGATGTTGCATTCAAGCTTCCAAGCGTCCGCTGGGCAAGAGCAGACTGGGGTCAAGAGTAGACTGGGGTCGTGGTTAGGCGTATGGACTGGAGCCAGACTGTCTGGTTGAATCCCAGCTGTGTGACCTTGCACAAGCCTCCTAACATCTCTGTGCTTCGCTATAAACTAGTACTTAAGTGACAAAGCTATTGTGTGGATTGGATGAGCTACTATTACTAAGTTCTCAGCAAAGGGCGCTTAGAACAGCACGCCAGTTGGCAGCAGTGGCGGCGGCAGCGGTGGTGGCGGCGGTGGTGTGTATCTGCAGAGCGCCTACGTGTCAGGCCCTGTGCTTGACACTGGGAAGAAGTCACTACCCCCGCCTTAGGGACTTCCTAGTCTCTTCTACTGGCGCGCAGAGTCCCGCCTGGAAGAGTGGCTGACCACATCCCATAATAATACTTTGTTTAGCATTAAATGAGCTTCTACAATAAAAGCTTCATGATTCTCCCCCTCCCCCGGCACTGGGAATGCTACATACGGCCGCCCCACCCTTTTCTGCCCCAAATGTAGTGTGTGAGGTGCTGAGAATTTCAGGCAGTGTGAGAGGTCGGTCTGGGTCAGAGACCTAGAAGCCTGTCACCGCACACAACCTGGCTGACTTACTGTCATCGCCTGGGGGAAGAATTTTCTGGGTGGAGAATAGCTATTTCCTCTGTCTTTGGGCTCATTTGGGGGCTTTCTCTTCTGCTCCCTGGTCTCTCCATGTGCCAGCACTGAATAGTTTCGCGTATGGTGACGCTAATGTTTTAACCCTGGGGGGCTAGCACCGTCTCACCACTCCCCTTCTTAGTTTTCCTGACTACTTTACCTATGTGGAAACCCTAGGAACCACGGCACCTATTTGTTCAGTGGGAAATAAACTTGTTCATATTTGGGAGGAGAGTGTTTTTAGTTTACACTTTAACCTGGGAAATCTGGCATCTTTATTATATCGATGTGTCCTTTTCGAGAACAAGCTATGTTTTCCTATGTGTTCAAGTGTCATGTCTTTTTGAGCAATGTTTTAAAGTTTACCTCATTTGGGGGGCACATTTTTATTATGTGTTTTATTTTGGTGTGGTGAGGTTTTTCTCTCCTAGGACAGTTTCCGACGGGTCACGGCACATATATGAAGGCTATTGACTTGGAATGATTCCTTTGGATGTTTCTCTCCTGGGGAACCTCTATCATTTGGGTTGGCTCTATCATTGATTTTCTTGGTTTTTCAGGGATATGCTATGCAAATAAAGGTACTTTTTCGGTTTCTTTTCCAATTCTTAGAGGGCTAATTGTTTTCTCTTTACTAGAAAACGTGTTTCCACATTTTAAAAGTTGCTAGCTTTAGGACCGAGGGATACCTAGTTTCCTACTTTATTTTTAATGATAATTTTCACACACTAAATCATGGTGGTTTTCTTTTTCTTAGCTTCCAGAAAAGCGTCCCACATTTCAGCAACTTCTATCTTCCATCGAACCTCTTCGGGAAAAAGATAAGTCTTGAAGAAGAAATCAGGCGATCTGATGAGAATGAATCTAGATGTTGGCCTATATTTCTACTCCTTTTAAGGAAAGTAGCAAAGCACAGGCAATGTTATTTAGCTAGTTCTTAATACTGTTCTGTGTGCTGTTTGTCTACTATACTATCTAGAATTGAACAAGGGTAAAAACAAAAGATTTCCTTGAAATTTAGGTCAAATTAGTAATTTTGTGTATGCTGCTTCCCAGCTAATAGTAGAAGCACATCTTCTGATTGTAATGTGGAAGAGAGTGTGTAAAGATTGAACAGAATTCAAAAATTATTTGTTGGCTATTGGTTCTTTTCTTTGTATCATCACTAGCATGATAATTAAATACGCTGTTAACAAAGACAAAAGTGTGGACATTTGCTTTCATGTCTCAATGGTCTAAACGTGAGCAGGTGTGAGAATAGGTGGAGAGTTCGTTAAAATAGAGTCCTAAGAAGTACCCCAGAGACTGGTAAGAGAGGTCTGAATTTTTAACACGTTCCCAGATGCTGTCAAGGCAGCCAGTCTGCATGTCCCTGGGGACCCCATTGTGTGTGGGCATCATTAGGGTCCCTAATTCAATCCAAATGACACAATTTTCGTCTGATGTCCAAATGAGAACGATGCCTGTGTCCTCATACGAGTGTGGAGAAAGGTAAAGAAAGGTATTCAGAGATACACTGACTGGGTTTCCCGTAAGGCAAAATTTTAAAGATGCTGAGGTATAATTCAATACCTTTTCCTTAACCTTATCGCTAGCAATCTCACCTCAGGGTAACCAGGACCTTTTGTCTAGAACTGATTAGATTGTGGCTCTCATTTTAAATCCTTGGGTTTGGGACTCTGGAGCTTCTGCCTAGTTTGATAATGGGAGCTCCGATTTCAGTCTATTATCTTGACACAAAGGTACAGAAATACTCCTTGGCTTCGAAGCTGTCCCGGGAATGCCCGCCTTCGCAGCCAGCTGCGCTGCTGAACCACGGGTTCCCGTCTCTTTGAGGGCACTGCCTTGCCATTCCTGTGAAATGTTACAGAAGCCAAAGGCCACCCCCGTCTGACCTGGCTAACTGACACACGAGCCCGTCGCCTCTAGCACTTAGTGCTGGTCGCCACTGAGCGGTGTGGGGGTGTTAATCCGTCTGATCTATTTTGAATCCGTTTTCAAGAACGTGGGGATGCTTTGCTCGGGGCCCACCTGGGGACCCTGAGGCGCATGGAGCACCCCAACCAGAGGGCGCAGACACTCCAACATGACTCTTCTCAGACTGATTGTATGATCAAGCGATGTAAGAAAACTGGGTACATTCCAAGACATTCGAGCTTGCGGTCAAGGGAGGCCTCGGGCGGCGGTTGTACCTGGGGGTGAAAAGCAGGCAGGAGCCGCGGCGGCCCCAGCACGGCTGCGCACAGGGGCCACGGGAGCACACGATGCCAGGGTTTGCTGTGTGTCTGCTTCGTGCCCAGCGCTGCTCAGATACGGTGAGCAGACAACAAGGACGTAAGGTGCCCACGCAGACGGGACCCCAGTTGGGGTTCCATTCACGCCAGTGTTAAGAGAAGACAAAAGTTTCTGCCCACTGGGCTCTGAGAGCTATGACTCCTGGAGGCCCCCGGGGCTAGTTTTAAATTGTTGGGGACGGGACAGGCCAAGCCACTTGGAAGTGAGAAGACTCTCTGGAGTCTGCTCTCTTCTTTAGACCCATCACCCCGAAGAAGGCCTGTTCCACCCATCACCCCGAAGAAGGCCTGGTCCACTGCCACTGTAGTGGGCAGGTCACTACAGTACTTAGGTTAAATTCATGTGAAGAGAGGGTGACATCCCTTATATCTGGATTAAAGTGAACCGTCTGGGCCTCCCTGGTGGCGCAATGGGTTAAGCGCAGCGCAGTGGAGCTGTCAGCAGCTGCGGCACGAGTTCGACACCCACATGGCGTGGCAGACCTCTCCTGCCTCGCCCGCTGCTCCCCTCAGCAGTGTATTTCTGATCTGCCTGTTCTGCTCCCCGCTCTGTCTCTGGTGAACCCTCTCACCGCCCCACACCTCTGGCCTGCACCCCAGCTTGTATGCAAAATTAATCTTAAAAAAAAGTATTATCTTTAAAAAATAAATAAAAATAAATAAAGTGAACAGTCTGTGCTGTTCTCAATTCCTGCAGCTCTACCTGTTCTCAGGCGCCATCTTTAAAAGTGACCCATCCAGATTCCATACAAGATCCCAACAGCTGCTCCCACCATATATCCTTTTTTCGCCCAACTCCAGCAAGCCAACCAATTTTTCCATTTCCACGACCCTTCAACAGTCTGAGAGGCCAAAGACACACTTTCCTGATTATTCTTAAATATAAACATCTCTTTTAGGAAACAGAAGGGAAGTCGAATCCTGACGCAAAAATAAATGCTAAAGGCACTGTGAATGAAGACGCCCTCTCGTCAGGCGTATATTCTTAGGACAACTTTTCCTAAACAGAGTTATAGTTTTGATATTTAATGACACCTTTATATGCTTGTATTATCTGTACCAGGAAATTAATATTTACGTACAGTAAAATCACCTTAAGAGGAAACAAAGTAGAATGTTCTAAAATGAAGTCTGAGTATCATCACTCGTTTGGAATCCTAGGTTATTTTCTCCTCCCCTCAAGTTCACGGAGTCATAAGGATTTTCTTCACTTGCTGCTTCATTTCTCCTGTTAAATAAAGTGAGATCATCTTAATACAGTGATGTTAGGATGGCATTGCCTTCCGCAGACCCCCTGGGCGCAGGCACCGCTTACACAGCAACACTAGTCACTGATGTGCGCATTTGCAAATCGGTTCCCTCTTAATCGGTTCCCTCTAAACACCTCAAATGCACTGGAGTCACTTCTTTGGCCCCATCATTGGTTGGCACAATAGCTGGCAGAGCGCAGGAGACGGGTTAGGGGTATGTGCCCTGTAGTAGGGTCGGGGGGCGCTCTGCACCTTAGTTTGCCTTTTCAGAAAATGATGGCAATGATATGACGTCACTGAAATAATGCTGACAAGACTCACAGTAGCTGGCTCTAAGCCTCAGTAACTGTTAACTGTTACTATCATCATGAGGAACTGAGCGGTTATTTAGCCAATGGCCTCATTTTAAAGAGTTTCCCTGCTAAATTATCAACTTCCAAAGTGTAAACAGGGTCAGGTAAGGGCAGCTTTGAGGTGCAACAACCACCTCACCTTTGAAAACTGGGAGCATTCCAATCCATCTCTTGCTGACTGTGTAAAGCAGAGAAAGTGACTTGCCCCCTGTGAAGCTCAGCCCATACGCACAGGAAGATGATTTACAGCAGACGTCTGCTGAGAGCATTGCTTGGTGACAGAACCGAGAAGGCCCGCCGCTCTTCTTTGTCTGTGTGCCTTATTAACGTAGAGTGTGTTGTGAAGGAGGTGCCCTAAATAGTCTGTATAATAAATTAACTCTAAGAGTGGCTCACGTGCAAATTTTCACAGCGTGGAAGAGTGCTTCTTGATTTATAACGTGCACGTGATTCTCCTGGGGGTTTTACTAAAATGCAGATTCCGATTCAACAGCTCTGAGAAATTGATACTTTTGGTTGGCTTTGGGGAGGGAACTTGGAGGCAAAGGGTGACAGGGAAACTCTAAGTATTCTTTTGCATTTAAAAAAATTTAACCATATGAATGTATTTATGCAATCTCAATGCTTTTAATTGAACCTATTTGGGGGGAGCTAAGAATGTCTACAGTGAAGCAAAGTGAGCAAAATGGACCAGAGTATGTCAAAATTCAACCAAGAATATATTTAAACAACTTGAAGTGTGTATGAAGTTTTGCTAGGTGCTCTAGTTATGTAATCTTAATTACACAGCTCGACGCAAGCAAATGCCTTTTCAACAGTGGCTGGGGGGAGGGTCTAGAGGCAAAGCAAGACTATACCTCAGGTCTCCAGTGATTTAAATCTTTGATAAACCTAGCTCTTCAATACAAGAACAAACTAGAGGGTGTCTGACCCGTGCACTAAGGGGAGTATAGGGAGCTTGGGCTATCTGAGGAACAATGAAGACGATTAAAGAGGAGCAGTTGGGAGCAAATCTCAAAGCTTATTCTTGAATGATTTCAGAGTTCAAATCCTTCAGTGATGCAGCCTCAGGGTCACTTCGAGATGAAGAAGGACTCTGTGAGATTGGTCCCCTGAACCCACCCACCCCTGCAGAGCTGGCAGTACCTCCTGGCAGTAGGGATATGACGCTGTGGGCGGGTAGGAGTTCACCTGGATGTTCTGATAAAACCCGGGCCTGACGCCTACTGTGTAGAGTTTGCTAGGAAGGTGAAGTGCTTATAAATTCTGCTCAGTTTCTAGGGGGTGCATCAGAATATTCAGGTGCAAAATGGTCAAAATAAGTTAATTGGTTGGTACAACTTAGCCTTCAATGACCAAGTTTCTAGTTCTCTACCTTTCTGATTGCGAATACAGGTAAGCCTAGGAAAGGTCACTTACTTCTTTCGTTCTCTGATCCCGCTGACGATGAGCACGATGATGCCAACCACTATCACGGCCATCACAACCCCAAAAACAATCAGCCAAATGTCGACAGGTGGCTTGTAAGGTGGTGCCAGCGTCGGGTAAATACCCACAAACTCCAGGTTGTCGTCATCCAGGCTGAAAACATTGTTGATGCGGCCCCGGGACATCCTATTCCCAAAAGCAGAACACTTAGACGAAAGTGCACTTAAGTAAAATAAAATAATGTGTAATTATTTATTCCTTATGTCCTTGTTCCGAGAGGATTTGATAAGGCATCTCTTAAGAAAGTACAGAGAAAAGAGCAATGAAAACAAAGTATTCAATAAATAACCAGGTCCAAGGAAACATAGGTGTTTAAAAAACAGACTCCTGGATTATGAGAACAAAATGGTTGCCAGAGGGAAGGGGGAGAGGTGGGGAGAGGGAGGAAAGGGGTCAGCTGGACGGTAGGATGAAGCCAGACCTTGGTGGCTATGCAAGTGTCCGGTGACAATGTTGGACACCTGAAACCTCATAAGGGCGTCAACCAATGTTACGGCAACAAACTTTTTTAAGATCAGAGTTTTGACTATGATGCACTTTTCATTGCTTGGGACCTGGGTTAAGTTTGGCGACAGTTTCATTGGAAAATTGGACTGCAAAGTGAAACATGCAAAGGGCTGGCATCTGGCATCCGCTCACTTGTGCCTGCTGTATATGAAGCACAATGCGCAGATCTGGCCAGAACTCCCTTCTGTCCGAGTGTGACTGTACTGCAAGTACTAGAAAAGGAAAACCGGGTACACCGCTCCGACAAGTGGATCCGGTGCCCGACTCGTCTCCACAGCGGTATTTTCCGAATTAAAGGTGTTGACTTTTGGAGGCAGTGCTGGCGAGGAGCACAGAGCAGGATCTTGCAACTGGCAGAGGGGAACTTCACAGAGGAAGAAAGAGGATTCTTTTAAAAAGACAAAAATGTATTGTCTTGTTTAGTCTGGATGGGACAAAGCATCTGGCATCCTCTGCTCCTTTCCGTGGGTATGGTCCAGGTCAGAGGTCAGAGTCCACCCAGAGAGGGGGAGAGGTCAAAGCCGAATTAAGCCAGGCAACCTCAATCTGAAAGTGTCTCCTGTCGTTATGGAAAGAGCAAGTTTGAGGGCTGGCCTCTTGCGCCATGATCTCTGCTGGCACTTTCCACAGGGCAGAGACAAGCTGTTGGGATGCAGGCAGTGAGTCTCTGGGTGTGGCTGGCTTGTACACCCCAGCTAAGCCAGGTTTCCTCAGCACACCCTGCCCAGCAGGCCTTTCTGCCTTGAGGCGGCTAGCAGCTCAAGAGGGCCACCTAGTGAGCGTTCCCATAGCAGTGGGTAGCTTAAACTTTTTCTTTTTAAAATTGTCATCATTTTATTGAAGTAACGTGGGTTTATAACACTATGAATTATGGGTACAGGTTCGCACCTGTTCAGGTGTATGTCACCACACCCCTGGCTGGGGCCACAAGCCACCCGTGGTCCTCCGCCACAGTCCATTGCTCCCCACCTCGCCTTAGTTTTTTAGTCAGATTGAAGGTTTGCTTTGCTTTATTACTCAGCTATAAAAAAAATGTTGTCATTCTCCACACACAGATGGAACTGGAGAAGATTGTGCTAAGAAAAACAAGTCAGAGGCAGAAAGACAAATACCAAGATGGCCTCGCTCATGTATGGAACATAAAGAAACAAAGCAAAAGGACAAAACTAAAATGAATCCTCTTTTTTAATGACTGAGGAACCATTTATCACTCTTCACACTTGCTGTTTTGGGAATCAGCTGAGGCAAATTGGGCGACCTGTTCCTTTGAAATACCGCCCATCAGGCCCTGCCTCAGGAAGGAGGCTAACCAACGTCTAAAGAATCCTAGTCTCACCTACCTTGTTTCAGGCTTTGGTTCATTAATGAATCCCCCATCAAAGTCCCTAGAGCCAGACCTGCCCATGTCTCTTCTGTAGTGATGATTTTCCACGTGTGCTGGTGAAACCTTCCTCAGTCCGTACCTGCTGCCTCAGCTTGTGCTGGGGCCACAAGCTCTTGCCCTACCTACAGGCCGGAAGTGCTGGGGAACTCTTGCCACCTGTAAGCAGTTCTCAGCCAACAACTCGTGGGAGGCTGCGAATCAATAGCCCAGCTCTGAAGGGACAATTCAGATGCAAGGTCTACAATCTCCCAGAATTCCCCAGAAGAATGGAGTTCTGGTTGCCCACAGTGGCAACTGCCCCTTACATGTTGTTTGTTATCTGCTTTTCATCTTCTATCCTCTGCTCCACATTTCTCTATCATGCTTTTTGAGATCACCTCCCAATAAACTGCTTACACTCAAATCTTTGTGTAAGGGCCTGTCTCTGGAGTAACCCAAATCATGGCTATTTGCTGACTATGAGAGCCTCTAGAATTAAAACCAAGGTTTTCAAGATGAGGGGAAAACGTGTAAAAGACTCAGGATGGTGGCTGGCCCACAGCACGGGCACACGAAGAGCGTTCGTTAGCGTCGCTGCTGCATTTGTTAACCGCTCACCCGCATTTGAGTAGTCTCACCTGATGGCCTCTTCCACTGTACTCCTCAGAAAGACTTCAGATGAGTTCGTAGGTGAAGTGACAAAGAAGCTGAAGGAGATTCTTGGTTTGAAATTATATACACACACGTTGTCCTCCCTGTGGAGACACAAAGGAATTGTTCCCTTGGAGCACAGAGGAAACGATAAAGACAATAAATTTCTCCTGGTGAACTGGAGACTAGGGGCTGGATCACAGAGTAGAGGAGGGAGATTTGGGGCTCTCCTGCTTCAGACATATGCTCAAATGTTAATGAGCTCTTTTCTGACCATTTTAGTCAAAATTGAACTCTACACACACACTCACTTCCTCCCTAGCCCCTTTCCTGTTGTATTTTTCTCCCTAGTAGTCATCACCATTTAATTATACTATATTTTACTTATATATATTTTTTGTTAGTTGCCACACATGCAATATATATATTAAAACATAAATATATAGTCTTCTGGTGTTCTATGATTTTAAAAAAACTATACCATTTTGATAACTTATGAGAAATTACATTTTTAAATGTAAAACATTTAATAACTAAATATACAAAATACAGGTTTATATTTATAAATATACACATGATATACATAAGATCAATAAAGGCAGGGATTTCTGCCTTTTTCATTCAGTGTTGAGGGAATTTGGGAGAGAAAGAGAGAGGGGGAAGAAGAGAAGGAGAGGGTGGGAGGGGAGAACTATTGATATTTAATAATAAAGATGTTCTTACAATTTACAGGTCAAATAAGCTATAATCACCCTATATAGAGTGGCCCTAATTCTGGGATATCAAAGAAGCTTTCATGTCATTAGAAGATTTTTCTTAATTTCACTTGAATAAGTACTGGCTGAAATAACTGGAGAGCAAATCAACTCACCCGAAAGCAATTGTCTCGTTTTTCATTTTTAAAAAATATGTTCTCATGGCATATGCAACCGATGACTTGAACAAGTACATCTCGTTATTATTCCAGTCATACTGCAAATTCAGAGGAAAAACATAGCTCAGTAGGGATCACAGGATACAGCCAAACCTGACAGTCCGCAAGAGTTAGTTTTTAATACTCCACTATTCCAAAAAGCCTTGCTTTTAAGGCAGTGACCTCCAACACCTGGAGGGTTTGTTGAACCAGTGAGAGCTGGGCCAGACCCTCAGAGTTTCCAACACGGAAGGTCTTGGACGAGACCCAAGAGTTTGCATTTCTGACAAGCTTACACGTAGTGCTTATGCTGTTCTGTTCTCTGTCCAGGCAACCATGCTTTCAGAAACACTGAGGGTGCAAAGGGGTGTCATTTATCCTTTTACAGGTTCGCCCTACTATGCAAAACTAGCACATTCCTATTTGGTAGGATCCCAGCTTATTCCTTGGATCTGGGAGCACTCAAATATTTTTTCATATAAATGAACAGTAATAGTGTTCCCAGACCCCCCAAAATATCCTACCCAATCACACCAAATAGGAACGGTTCTACTTTTGGATAGTGGTGGAAGCCTGTACTTTAGTTTGTTGTAAACTGAAATAAACACCCTGCAGGCAGATTCACAGATAGAAGTCATCATTTGAGTCATGGGTTTTAACTTAAAATAACCACATCTTGCAGACAAATATATACTGAGTGTACTATTTTTATAGTACGTTCTTAGACATGTAAAGTGTAAAAGAAAAGGAAACTTCAGGTTCAAAGAAAAAATACTTTGTAAATAACAAGGTGATTTTTTTTCTTGTTAACAAGTAGCTTATGTATTTGCATAGTCTATAAAAAAAATGTCAAAAAGAAAAACTGCATTCACTGTTTCCCCCAGTGGCTGGCAGCAGAGATCAGTGAGTGGCACAAACTCTGAAACTCTCCTTTCACTCTCAGAAAAAGTGATGACAAGATTTCACAGACGTGTTAAAACATTAACGTCAACTTGGGATCACTTAGGTTTGTGGAAGTTGCCTTAATAGTAATAATGATTAGTGCTACTATTACTGCCAAAAATATTCTGGTTGCCACATATGTATTGAAAAAAAAAAAGAAAGAAAGAAAGGCAGAGTTCTCAACATAATGCCAAAGATCCAGTAGAAATTTGCCATGAACTAGCTTAAACTGGGCAGATTTCCTGCCCATGATGTGGAGACGCACTGAAGGGACAGCGCTGGTCTCATTCAAGCAGCCAGTTGGTCAGTAATGGAATGCTACGCCCGCAGACCCTGTGAAGACTGTTTACTCCCTGCTTGGGAAGAGAACATGGAGGCAAATATCAAGAGAAAAGAAGATGATCGAAAAGGATCTTGACCTGCCAGATCATAATTAAAATGTATTAGACCAAAAAAGAGCTAATAAAAACATGCCAGAAAGAGAATCCCACTGACACTCAGTGATTGCTAAGAAAAAGGAACTTGAACATCCAGAATTTGGGGAATTTGCCCACTTTCCGTTTTTATTTCTTTCTTAAGTGCTCATTTTTTTTTGTTTGTTTTACTCCTACAATGTCATTTACATTTAGATGTCTTACTTATCTATGAAAATTACACTATGAGCCTTGGATAATATTTAACTTCCCTGGAAAAGTAAGGAGCTTAAATGCGATCTTTGGATCTGTCCAATGCAAATAATTTTCTGTAGTTTTGAACTTTGACTTTTAACCAGTGGTCACAGGTGGCCCCCAAATTCTGCAAAGCCTTCAGTGTACCACACCCGCACCCAGGTCCTTGATCCTGAACTAATCAAAACCAGGACTTCAACAGATTTGCAAACAAAAGTGTTTGTTACTTAATTCTTTCTTCTCAAAACCAAACCAAACGAAGACTTCTTCAGACTGGACACCCTAACAAGACTTTAGGAAAAAGCAGTTGGGGATTAAAGTAATTGTTCACCTGAAGGTGTAAGTCACTTGATTTTCTGTAAGGCATTTTGTTATCCCAAAATGCATTGCTCTATCAGGGCTTTGCAAACTTGGCTGAATGAGCATGCCCTGGGGAGCCTTTCCCTTGTGATGCCCAGCTCTTGATGCCACACTCCAGAGCAATCAAGTCAGAATCCCTAGGAGGGGGCCCAAGCATTTATCTGCTGAAAGCACCCCAGGTGAATCCAGGGTGCAGGCAATTTCAGAGCTTATCCTACAGCGGAGCTTTGCGCTTCTTTGTGTATACAAATCGTCTAGGAGCTTGTGAAAGTATAGAGTCTGATTAGGCAGAATCTGAAGAGTGGGGTGCCTAGGATTCTGCATTTTTAACAAGCTTCCAGGATATAGCTGATTGACTAAAACAAAACAAAATTATCTCTACTGCTTCTAAAAACAATCCCTCATAATAAAATCAGATTCCGCTCCCTTGAATAGAAGTAACAGTGGCCCCTGAATTAGGAGGGTGGGTGTTTGATATTTAAGATTGGATGTTTCTCATTAATCTTCACAGCACCTTCTAGGTAACAAGGAAAAGAGCAGACATAGCCAGTCAAGGATATGTTACTAAAATCCCCCAAAATCGAAGGCCATAATCCTGGGCTTGTAGTTTCAAAGAGAGCCACATGGCCTCTCCGCTTTGAGGCCACACTGGAAAGGGCTCCTTGTGTCCATTTAAGGGAGTACATTGGAGGGTGCAGAACACACTGTCCAGAGTACTCACTGCGTCCTTTCCAAGGGCTGATTTTAGGCTTATCCTCACTTTGATGCTTTGCTCGGAATCTGATGAAAGAGAAATCACAGCCCGTTGTCAGAGGCCAGTCTGACCATGTGCGTTTATTTCCTTCCCCCGCCCCCACCCCAGCCCCCACTACAGTGATAGTAAAGGATTAAAAAAGAAAAGGTAAAGGATTAAAAAAGAAAAAAAATGAGAAGTTACTGAACTTTCTCAAGAGGCAGGAAACCGCAGTCTCCTCATATGTACACAGGGGCAAGACAGACCGAAAGGCCCCAGAGAATCCCAGGGGGGGCTGGGGTTCAGCTACAGCAGAGGGTAGGAAGCAGATACCAGGCTGACGACAAGGGGACGAAAGACAAGAGAAAGACGAGGCTCAGCCAAAGCCGATTTGGTAACAGCGGACCCCCAGCCCCACGCGCTCCTGCTCCAGCACTGGGGGCTCGACTTGGAGGCGGGGCTGCAGCAAAACTGAGGGAGCCAAGGAAGAAGATCTGGAAACCAGGGGGCAATGGGTTCCACCCAGGAAAGCAGCAAAGGGCTGAAAACTGTTGTCCAGATGGAGACAGGAGGGAGAGGGAAGTCTTTAGAAAAAATGAGACTGAAAAGAATAGATCAAGTTAGAAAAATGAATGCAACACAGATAGCAAATTAGTGACGGAAAAAAAAGATAGAAACTCCAAGAAAACCAAAAACCACATAAGACAGGATATAAAATAGTCTGTAACTTGGCTTTGCAAAGACAATGATGCAAACACTGATTTCTTTGGCTGAAAGTTATGGTCAAGGTTTACCGGAGGCTGAGAAAGCGGGGGAAGAGTAGCAAGAGGGTGTGTCTAAAACCGACCCATAAAGAAATAACAATATAAACAGCTTGTTTAGAAATAGGAAAGCAACTGCCAGAAAGAAGCGGTAATAAAGCAAAAACAGTTCCAAACACTTGTCTTCTTGAAAAGTGGAATTCAAGCACAGCGGGACGGGGTTGCAGAGTGTTATACTCTTATCTAAAAAGCGGGGCTCATAAAGCAGGAGAGAGAGTATTTTCACTGCCCCTGCACCACAGCAGGTGATCGACAACTATTATAAAGTTGTGTTTACTCCTGACAAAATGGCGGCTGCCCACCACAGTCCCGTCAGGCCTGGGGTGGCGGAGGGAAGACCTGCCGTGGGGGGCGGGAGGCGGAAGGGAAGCCATGCGAGCCGTGTCATCTGGGGCACTCACCAGAAGGGCAGATAGTGTTCCACCCCACGAAAGAATTCCTGTTCTGCTCCTTCAGCCAGGAGAACAGAGGCTCAAAGTAGTTGAGCAGCGGCTTCACGTTCATAGTCCTTTCTCCGACAACTTTTTCCAATGCCAGGGGCCAGGGCTCTGATTTTCCAAGGCTCAGCATGTCCCTACATGAAAAAAGGGGGGAGGAAGGTTCAGGACCCCTTCGGGGACTCCAGAGGTACCTATCTGTGCACAATGATCTGTTTTTTCCTCTTTGGCTTGACTGAGGCTGCTCGTGGCAGACAGAAAGCCAGGCGCGGTAACAGACGCATCCTCATGCTTCCAGCTCTCCTCCCGCCCCCTGACTAGAAAGAACTCGGTCACTCTGGCATGGAGAGAGGTGTCCCTCCAGCCCTCACAGGGCCCTGCATGCCCACAGAATACGGATTTTGTGGAGCAGGGAATTTTGAGGCTAAACCTTTTCTTTCTAGAACAAGGAAATCAAATTCAAACCCAGGCATGGACATGAGAGATAGTGACTAGAAAGGGAGGTTCAGCATTTGGAAGCATTTCCTACAGCAGCTTCTTCCCAGCTTCCTTGGAATTTGAGATATCACACTTGTGCAGGGAAACTGTATGGTTAGCGGCTCGGCAAAGGGCTTCTTGAAACTGGAACTGATAAATGGTCCTTGTGTAGTATCTGTAAAAGAGACCCAAAAAGTAGCCCATGTTTGGTTACTGAGGCAGAGTCACAGAGGAGGGCGTAGACTGACATTCCGAGACCCAAGTAACCAGAGCTGGTAGGCAAACCTGTCTCTCCAGAAAGACTCAAACATGAGCTCGTCAGACTAATCATAACCGACTTCATTTTTGTATCAGCTGATAAGAAAGCAGAATTCTTTTGTGGCCCTTGTCTTGCGTTTTACAGACTTACAGACGTGCATCTCCAGGATACACCTTGACACTTACAGCAGGTCAATGATATGATTTCCACCTTACAAATAAAGAAACTGAGGCTCAGGAAATTTAAGATCTGCAGCTAATGGACGAAGAACGCAGGGTTTTGGGCTGGAGGTTAAAAATGCCCTTTCTATCAGTCACTCTGAATTCTGCCAAATAAAAAGACAAATAAAAATCTTTTTTATTTCTCCCAAGGATACCATAAACTCCTTGAGGGTGGAGAAAAGGTCTCACACATGTTTATTTAACACAACAACTGGCGCTGAGTAAAATTGAATTGAAACTGATCATCTCTTTTGAGGTTCGGGGGAGGTAGGCGGAGAGTGAGGAAGAAGTAATAGTCCTCGCCTCATAGATCCCTGTTTCTTAGCCATCACACAGCTAGCCACAACCCCTAGCCATGCACCGTGGGGAGGAAACTCATTACCGGATGAATGAGTAGTCATTGGCAACGTGGAACAGAGTCGCGGGGTCACAGTAGGCCTCATCGTGGGGTACAGGTTCCGCCACTCCAACGATCTCTCGCCTTTGGGGGGAAAGATAAATTAGCCGGGGCTCAGACATCCTGAACAGGTAGGGTTAGTTGCAAGCAGCTGTTGCATTTTCATCAGCCAATGGTGAATATACTAGAATCGGTCATGAGGCAAAAAAGCAGCAGTGTGAAAAGTTACAGAATAAAGCCATTAGGTGGTTATCTGGTACTCATTTTAATTCATCTGGGATACACCGTTGGACAATAGCTGTGTCTTCAAAGCACTAATTTAATACAACGCAACGCCTGGCCACAAACATATGGAGGAAGTGCTGATAGATGACAGTCTAATGGGGGACGAGACGTCGCACTGTCTGACCCTGCTTGGGTGGAGAACAGCGCCAAGGAAATGCTGTCTGAGAGAAGCACCCAAAAGAAGACTTTAACGGGAGGCAGTTAGAGTCGGTGTGTGAGCGTGTATGCTGTGATGGGATTTCCCTAGCTGAATGCTCTCCTCTCTCGTTTTCACATATTTAAACCCACATCACTGGATTTTAAGATTTGGCTGTTGAAATTCCAATAATTCTAACCATGAAGAATTTGCAGGAAATCCCAACCCTAGGTGTCCCACAGAAGCAGAGCCTGAGACAGCCCCAGGGAAACGGCCCCGCAAACACTGGCAAGGGAGCGAGGAAACAGGAAGACAAGCAGCCTCCCAAGGGCACGTTACCAACCGAGTTGCCGAAGCCACTGAGAAGCTCTCGGGTTCCGGGTGAACACTGGCCTCAGGCTTATCCCACTGAGGGCAGGGAAACTGAAGTACTTATCCACCAGTTCCCATCAGCCATTGTTTGGCATTCTAGTGGCTCAGAACGCCATTAGGGTATAAAATACAGAGACTGTACTGTGTGTGATGTGATGTGATACGCCCGTGTGTGTGTGTGCGCGCGCGTGCGTGCATGTGTGTGTGTGTGTGTGTGTGTGTTCAGGCCTGTCAAATGCTTTCAAATAAAGAGCAAACTCATGAAAAAACATTTTCCCAATTGCATATTCATTGACTTACTTCATCTCCCACCACCTTTTTATCCACTCATCTTTGGGAATCTCCCCCTTAAAGGCCATCCACCTCCACTTCTCCAGCATGTAAGTAAACGGCAGTGTCCCAACGATGGTAAGTGCTTGTTTGAGTAGGAAGTTTATTTCTGTTTCTGAAAGCAAAGTGGAAAAGAATCAATATTAAGGTAAGACTGGCAGTGGATGCTTTGTGCTCCATAATTTCCTAATCTCAAGATATAATTCCTCAAGATTTTACTATAGGATTATAATCTCATGTAAGATTATGTGAGAAATATTACAGTGGAGATATATATATACTTATTTTCTCAGTTAAAGGATTTAGAGTCTGGTAAAGCCTTGAATAGATCAGGTAAAATACACCAATCCTCATTTTTTCATTAGTTTCAATTGTCATCCTTAAACACCTCTTCTCAGAGCTAATTAGGATCATTTCATTTCTTTCCCAGCCATGCTGCTTATTCTTATAAGCTCCACGAAGACAGTGACTGTTACGTCTCATCCAAGGCTGTGCAGCTAGCCCAGCGTCTGCTGCACGGCACCCTCTGTGAGTCTTCATGAAATAGATGAATATTAAACAGATGCAGCAAACCAAAACAAAACAGTAAGCCAGGGAGGAAAAAACAAACAAAAACAGAGGGCCTCCCTAGAGGAAGCCACCCACTGGACAATGAGAAGTACAGTGTGCTTTACAAGTGCTACTATCTTCCTACCGGATTTTATTTATTTATTTATTTTTGTATAAATATATATTTTTTATTGTTATTTATGTCGTTTACATTTTGTATTCCCCTTGGGTAACCCACCACCAATTCACCCGTGATCCATCTCCGTGGTCCCTTGTGTCCTTTTCTACTCCATTTTAAACGCTTTAACCAAACAGGCTATCCCGTTAACTTCATTAGTGACATAAAAAGGCAGTAGTGCTCACTCCCAGGGTACAAATGAGGCTCCTTGAAATGTAAGCAGGGAAAGGTTACCTACTTAGCACTGTATCTCTAGTGTCTGGGGGGCGGGGGAATGCCTTGCCTGTTTATCCATGTGCTGGGTAAATATTTTTGGAAGAAGAGAGGCGGATAGAAAGAGGGAGGAAGGGAGGGAAAGAATGAAGGAATTTACTTGTTCACAAATTCACAAATCAGGGGGCAGAGTCAAGGAAAGAAACAGGAGTGTTTTAAGACAGTGCTTGAACCACGGCTGGTACTCTTAGTGACTCAAACATGGAGGATTGTCAGGGATTATTGTTAAATAATAATAAATAATAATAAAACAAGCAACTGTCTGTTAACTGACTTGATGACCTTTTCCTCTGCTGCCCCCTTCGTGGGAGGCTGCCACTATCGGTCTAGTATTCACAGGATCTGAGCTTATGTTCACTTTTTCAGACGTGATAAATGGCTTCACATTGATGTCTGCAGACAGAAATGAAGGCAAAGTGAGTTGCGCCTGCAAGGATGGAGCACATGACCTTGACCTCACTGACCAAACGTTCTAGTGGGTGGAGCTGATGTTTATGCCCCAAATAGCTAAAATTAGGGGAGAGATATATACGAAAGAGAACCTATTTGGCTCTAAGTAGCCGCCTTTCAAAAGGAAGAATCAGAAGCCATGGAGTTCCTACCGAAGAATCTGGATCTTGTGAACAATTGCCATGTTCCAGCAGATCCAAGCCATCCCAAGAGAAACAGGCTGCTTCAGGCAAAGATACTGAAGCCCCGCACGGATCTGGGGGGTCTTACAGGGCAAATTCCCACCTCAACTGGATGAAGGACACCTTTCAGACCCTCCCAACCTCAATGGTCCACACCTGCCCTCTAAGAATCCCTAGATATCAAGTTACACTTCGCTTTGCATATCGTGGGAAAAGCCTTAGATTAGGGTTCTGGTTTGGCTTCTCCATGTTGCTTCTTGCCATTGGACTAGTTATCTTCCCTCTCATCTGCAGTTTGCGCTTCTGAAAATGGTTTTTAGAATCTGTTCCAGCTCTAACATTTGGGGAAGTTTTTACCTAGAATCAAGAGGATCGACTCAGAACTCAGACACCAATTAGCTGGGACAAACCATTTCAGTTCTGTGTGCCTGTTTCCACATTAAAAAAAAAATCTGCTAGGTGTTTCTTAGCATCCCAAGGTCATTTATTCAGCTGCCTCACTTAAGCCCTCTTCAAAGGTACAAAGCCACAGGTGTGCATGGGCTGACGCACACTTAAAAAACAGTTTTTATGCAACAGCAATTTCTCGTTACCCATAAAGACTTCATAATTTATGTGGCAAAAATTAAATCCAGGGCCTCCCTGGTAACGCAACGGGTTAAGCGCGGCACTATGAAGTTATCCAGAGGCACTGCGCCATGAGTTCGATCCCCGGCCAGGGAGCTTCCCACATGGCGCAGCAGACCTCTCCTGACTCCCCGCTGCCCCCCCCTCAGCAGTGTACTTCAGCCGATCTCCCTGTCCTGCTCCCCACTCTGTCTCTGGTGAATCCTCTCACCACCCCACACCTCTGGCCTATACCCCAGCATTGTATGCATAAATAAATAAATCTTTTTTAAAAATAAAATAAATCCAGTCTGTGTACGATAATGAAAACCTGTGTCCACACGAGGCTAAAGAATCCCCAGGGCAAACCATGAAAAAATGCCCATACCATGGTCTTCAGAGAAGTCAGCTGGCAGAAGCTGTAGGGATTTCAGGTGCTCTGGGGTCGCTGCAGACAGTGACATGATCTCCCCGACAGCTTCGTGGAAGCCTTCATTAGCTCCGTTTCTTAGCAGGTAGGGTTGCTTGGCATATGCCATGTCATACTGGATGTGGCCCATCTCATGATGGGCTGTCAGGAAATCATCCATGGTCACCTTCGTGCACATTTTGATCCTGCACAAAATTAGGCAAGATTAAGATAAATTTTGAGTACCGACCTTTGATGTCCTAGAAACTGTATGAGGTGCTCAATATAAGCGACGGCAAAGCTGAATCCTGTTCTGCTTATAGACTAACAGAAAGATAAGCAGAATCTTCTACTACAGACTGAGGCAAGTCCTCTGTAAGTGATCAGCAGACGTGGCCTTGTGTATAACAATGAGTAAATGCAGGCACAGCCTTCTAGAAGTACCAAGAAGGGCATAACTGAGGATGCAATGAACAACCTTGACCTTGATCAACATGCAGGAGTTTACCAGGCAGATGGCAGGGAGAAAAAAGATGTGGGCATTCTTGTCAAGGTTCATCAAGGTTCTCCAGCAGTCAATGTCGACTGCTTGAGTCCAGGTTGACTGTTTGAGAAAAGAATGTGGCATTCAGGACTCTGCAGTTTGGTGTAACCAGGACAGAGAAGTAGGAGGAGAAGGGACTAGAAAATGATATTTGGGAATCACCCACAACTAAGTCAAGGAGTGGACATGATGGCCCACGAAGCAGGTGTAGAATGACAGCAGAGGCCAAAGACAAAGCCCAAGGAAGGCCCAGTGCCTAGAGTGGAAAGAGGAAGATGACTCAGAGAGAGAAGTGGAAGAAGCCCAGAGGAGGACGGCAAGCAGAGTCAATGAAAAACAGCATGTCAAAGCCCACCTGGAAGCGTCTCTGACATGCTGTGGCCCAGCGAGGTGAGGACCACACCGGGCAGTTGTGCGGCTGTCCTTTCCAACTTGCAAGGGCGGTTCCATTCAGGTGCTTGGAGGGGTCATATTTCAGTAAGTTCCCAAATTAACTTTCCCACTGCTCTAACCCTGCCATCCCCTGACAGTGCCCTTTAAGGACCACTATTGTTCATGAATAAATGCAGCATTCTTTATTTATCTCTATATGACCTGCTTTTCTAACTTTGTTTTTCTCTATTCTTTTTCTTTTTTTTTTTAAGATTCATTTATTTATGCACACAAGAGCTAGGGTGTAGGCCAGAGGTGTAGGAGGGGGATGAGAGGATTCCCCAGAGACAGAGTGGGGAACAGAACAAGCGGATCTACTGACACACACTGCTGAGGGGAGCAGTGGGGAGACAGGAGCGGTCTGCTGCGCCATGTGGGAAGCTCCCTGGCTGGGGATCGAACTCGTGCTGCAGTGGCTGCTGATAGCTTCATAGTGCTGACACTTAACCCCCTGCGCCACCAGGGAGGCCCCTCTATTCTTTTTCAAAACATCAGAATACCTACTGTGTATTTAATGCCAACTGATATAAGGTCCTGGGCTAGGCAACCTACATATACTTACTCATTTTAAGCCCTCACTGTAGCACGGGAGTCAGTAAGCTAAGACCTATGGCTGGTCACCTGCTTTTATAAAAAGAGACTGCACGGGAAGTAGCCACGCCCAGTTGGTATGTATTGTCCTGACCGCCGTCACACACGGGGTAGAGCGGTGGCGCTGCAACAGAGACCTGCCAGGCTGAAACAGCTTACTCTGCAGCCTTAGCAGGAAAGGACGGCCGGGCCCGACTCCAGCAGGTGCTGCTGGGACCCTGCCTGGATCCACCCACCCCCAGTTGCCCGAGTGGGTAAAGGCTGACAGCAGCTTCTCTCTTCGCTGCCGTGGACCAACTGGGAGATGCCTCAGCCAGGAGACCGTGCCCCAGCCAACACTGGCAGGCCACCAGCAGTCACTGACTATAGGAGGGCCGGGGGACAACAGGCCAGTCCCCTTTCTCAAGGTGATACCAGCCTGCTCCAGAGAGCCCCATGGGATGAGGCTGAGGCAAGGTGCCAGCGGAGACCACATCCTTGCTGAGCACTTTCCCTGCCTTCCCGCCCCTCAGCCCCCTTCACCTGAGAGCTCACCCTCGACGAAACACTTGCACAAGGATCTCCACGTCAGGCTGGGGACCCCGACCGCAGACACAAATCTACACCCTACTTTTCCACTTTATAGATACGGAAAATGAGACTCACAGCAGTTCGATACCTCGCTCTGGGCTGCCTAGTCCTTGGGTGACACGCCCGGGACTTGAAAGCCTGTGTTCATTCTGCCACCTCACACAGGCGCCTCTTCACGTGCCCCTCACCCTAGTCCCGCCCGCTCACCCCACTGCACACTGCCCGGCCCTGCCTGTCTGCTCTCGGGGCTGCTCTTTCCCAGCCCGGCATCCGCCTCCTGGCTCAGCCTGTCCAAACCCCCTTGGCTTTCGAGCCCAACCCCATGCCACCTGAGAGCTCTGTCCGCTCCTGCCCTCTTCTCATGTGATTCCCGTGGGTGTTCTCCATGTTCCGCTCATGACCTGTCCTTCCTCTCCGTTCTCCCAGCTTGGTTATTCAACTGCCATGCTCGCTCACAAGAGGAAGAGCCTCAGTGCCTGAGTCAAACATCCATTCTCTAGAATTCTTAGTGCCAAACCTGCCCAAAGGTGGGCACCACCCTCCCCAGGACCGTGAAACTCTAGTGGGTGCACAGTGTTTCAGATGAGGCAAATGGTCTAAAGGTTCCACTTAGGGCCTCTCAGCAACCCCCTTTTCCTGGGAAAACTTCCGGTGTGCTCATAGCCCCCGAGCCTACCTTCAGCGAGAGCTCGTTTCTCTCTTCTGTGCTCAGAGAAGCAGAGAGGAATCCCCTGCCCTGCCCCACTGTCCCTCATAGCAGAGTCAGCCATGTAAGTACCAGCCTCACTACCTGAAGTCGCCATTTCCCAGGTCCCATGCTGTGGGGTGACAGACCACTTTCCGGCCATCTTTCGGCTCAGTTAGCATGGAGTTGTCCCAGAATCCTTGAGTCATATTAGGAAGGCCCACAGACACGAAGAACTTCTCAGCTTCTCTGAATATCCTGTTTGCGTCCCAGTTCTGGGTGGAGAGAAAGAACAGTCTTTAATTCTAGCATCAAAATAACAGCATTCTTTCTGTTGGATATATACTTCAGGAAGGAAATTTGGATGTGTGGGCAGTTTTCAAAGTGCTTATACACATTGTCTCAGTAATCCTGTCTCGAGGAAATGAGCCTAGGATATTCTCAGAAATTAGGTCAAGTAGTTATACCTAAAATGATTTTCAATAAGGAAAAAGTGGAAACAACCACCAGAATGGTTAAATGAATAATGACACATTTGTGGAATGGAAAATCTAAATAAATTAGATTCCTAAAGAATTTTTATTGGCGCTTTTACAATTTAACAGTAAGTGAAAAGTAGAATATATTAACCACTTTCATTGCATAATGTCAAAGAGGCAATACAGCAAAATACTAGCAGTAGACAAGGTGGGGTTGTGTGTTTCATCTTTACTTTTTTTATATTCCAAGTGTAGACATAAATATAACAACCTTCTCTTCGCTCACATCTCCTCCACTCAAGCCAACCATCATTGGTTGACCTCCTTCAAGGGGCAGGGCCCTTAGGCGCCTCGGTGGAAGCCACAAAAAATAAAGTGGACGTGAAGTTGTGGGATTTGGGAACCCAAAAGATGTAACTCAGCAGCCAGTGAATCACTGCGCCTTGGCTTTGTAGTCTATATGGGAATCTAAATTTTCAGAAAGTTCCAGAACTGGAGAGGGGCAGCAGTAGGTGTCAGCTACCCT
The DNA here is from genome assembly GCA_004024925.1 of Scalopus aquaticus. Classification (NCBI taxonomy): domain Eukaryota; kingdom Metazoa; phylum Chordata; class Mammalia; order Eulipotyphla; family Talpidae; genus Scalopus; species Scalopus aquaticus. The sequence goes on along the minus strand of PVIJ01001129.1, from coordinate 54,926 downwards.
GCAAACACTTCTGGAAGCCAGTGTCCCTGAAGCTGACCAAGGCTTCTTTAGAGATAAGGCCCACATCAGGGAAAGGAAGTTTTTAAATCATTTTTAGAGACATAGAAAACTTCCTCTGATCTCAAAGACCGGCCAAGTCTGGCTTTTCTCCTATGTCAGCCTTGGGAATATAAAACAGGAAACGAGACTATGGATTTTTTGTACCATTGACCTTTAAAGGCTTAGTGTCAGGCAACACGGGTGTTAGGGAATTTGGCATGCTTGGGCGGAACGAGCACGCGCCCAAACAGCGTAGACCAGTCAGCACAGCTAACATCTGCAGGATAAATAATGAATGAAAACAAAACCAGACTGGAAATATTAGGAGTTCTGAGTTCAAACCTTGGTTGCCACTGATGTCTTTGTGTGAGTCGTTGACCCAAACCTCAGCTTCCTCACCTACAACAAGGAACTATCAAAACACCTGCCCTGACAGTCTCATAGGCTTGTTGCAAGCTAACTTTGGGAGAGACGGGGGGTGAAAATGTGCCGGTGGGCGCAGGAGCTACTTTAGATGGGCTTTTGCTGCGGCTCAACTGTGAAACGCGGCTAGAACAGCCGAAGGAAGTGGGGCCCTGCAGGAAGATGTTTTTACTCTGCAGTGGACGTTTCCCAGGCATATGCTATGCACGGGAAGATGTTCATGGGACTGCGGCTTACAGATTTGAAACTGTTAACAAACAAAAGCCCACAAAGGCAAAAATAGTCAACTAATTATGGTGCAATTATGTGAAGAGATTTTACACAGCCAAGGTAAGATTATGAGTTCTATCCAGAAAGAGAGACTTTTAGTTGAATAAAGAGGAAAATGTAATTATAACTATATTATGATTTCATCAATAGACGGAACCTCAGAGAAGCTAAACAATTATATTAAGATGGTAACCAAAGGTGATTTAAAATTTATTTTAAAGACTCATAATATTTTGAATAAGGATGATTTTTATATGCAAAAATCTTAGAATATTCTTTTTTACTATTCATTTACAGATTTTTTTGTACTCGTTACATACTATTTTTAGTTATACTATTTAGAGATTAATGGCTGATGACTTAGCAATGATGAACTTTGGAAAGAGTGACACGAACCAATTGAAATATGGCATGTTATTGCTTCATGGAAACCTCAGGTAATCTCTATTTTAAATATTTCTCAGCAGGATCAACACCATTCCTGTTATTCAAAGTACTTGATGTCACTGTAAGCTACTTTCCCATGAAAAGGGAGCTACATAAGGGTCAAACTTAATTCATGTGAAGCATTTTGTTTTACACGGTTTCACGGGCACAAGAGAAGACGAAAAGGATGGCGCAAACAGAAATGAAGGTGAGGATTTCGATTTGGTGTTCAAGGGTTCTCCTTCCTACCTGTTTCACCATTTCATCAGTAACGTCTATGTTTGGTTTATGTCCAAAGGGGACTGTGAGGCGGTACAGATTTGTCCAAAATCTACCCCACATATCGCCTAAAAAAAAAAAGACTTGTTAATTCATGACAAAGACAGCAGGCGCAGAGAGCTGACTTTACACAGCACACGAGGCGGGAGTAGCAGACAGGCCACACTGCAGTCCAGCTTTCATTCAGTGTCTGCGCTGCCTTCTCACTACTTCTTTTCCTTCTCTCCAAAATTTACAACATGTGCTTTGGTGGTGGCTGGGGCGGGGTTGGGGGGGTGACATACATCTGAGGAGATGTAAACCTAGTTCCCCAAATCTTAGTGTTCTAAACCAAAGTTCCCTCCATAAAAAAAGTAAATAAACAAAATCTTCAACATGTTCTTTTTAAAATCTCCAGCCCAGCAAACTTCTCTCCTCTGACAATATGATATTGAAATCCTAAATTCCACCTCAAGAGCTAAATCAACCAACTTAAAAAGTAAAAATTACTCTCCCATTTCCACTGCCATTTGAACTTGGAGCTCTTTTACTAGCTATCCTAAGTAAGCCCTTTATCCTTTGGAATAATTGGCCAATATGATCACTCTTTACACATAAAAGAAAGTAATAAAATAGTGAATGATTGATGGTGTCTTCTCTGTTGCAGAAAGTGCTTCCAAAATGTGATTTCTGTGTTACTAACTTGGTTCACAGAATTTTTCAAAAGTGTTATGCTGGGCCTCACTCCGAAAAGCAACTTCAGTGGTGGAAATAGCAAAGAGCCAAGTACACAAAGAATTACGGAGTTTCTTACCAAGCAAATGGGCAGGAAGGCATCCAGTCGGATTGATATAATTAGGGTAGGCCTTCATCAATTTTGATCTCACATAGGCATGAAGTTGTTCATATAGTGGTTTAATCTGAAAAGCACAGGAGAAGGTGTAAAAGTAATAGTAGCCTGCCCCATCTTCAAATGCTCAACACTAAAAGTAGTTTCTTTAGACTACCAGAATTTCCCTAAATTCTAACTTCTCCTCTCAAATATTCTGAAGTGTTTGAAAGCATTCCTTCCATGTCCCCAGATATTGATGATGACTAGTTTCACAGCATAAAGCGATAAACACAGGTCCCCAAATGAAAACAGATGCAACAAATATTCATTTTTAAGATGCTACCAACATCCTGTTTTAAAATTGAAGTTATCGTTGATATACCATAAATATCACCCATTTTTTTAAAGATTTATTTTTTATTTATACATACAAGCTGGGGTACAGGCCAGAGGCGTGGGGCGGCGAGAGGGTTCACCAGAGACAGAGTAGGGAGCAGAACAGGCAGCTCAGAAATACACTGCAGAGGGGAGCAGCGGGCGAGGCAGGAGAGGTCTGCCATGCCATGTGGGATTCTCCCTGGCCGGGCGTCGAACTCACGTCGCCGCTGCCGACAGCTCCATAGTGCAGTGCTTAACTGCTGCGCCACCAGGGAGGCCCAGTATCACCCATTTTTAATAGTATAGTTTCATAGGGATTAGTACATTTAACTGTTGCACCAGCATCATTCCTACCACCCAGTTTTACAACATTTCCATCCAAAGTTTGCTTGCAGCCATTTGATGTCAAGTCCACTTCTGCCCTAGCCCTGGGTAATTACTGAACTGATTTCCGTCTCTTTGGATTTGTCTGTTTTGGACATTTCCTATATATGGAATCACACAATATGTGACCTCTGTGTCTAGCTTCTTTCACTTAGCATAATATTTTTTAGGTTCATCCATGCTATTATATGTATTGGTGGTTCATTTCTTTTTACTACAAGTAATATTTCATGGTATAACTATGTCAGAATTTGCTTCATTTAGTATCTCATAAAAAAATTCACCAGTTGACGGACCTAGGTTGTTGACAGTTTGGGGCTATGATGACTAAATGCTTCAATGAAGATTCATGGGTAAGTCTTTGTATAGCTATATGTCCCCATTTCTCTCATATAGATGCCTGAGGGTACAATGCCTAAATTATATGGTGTGTACTTAACTTTCGAAGAAACTGCCAAGCCATTTCCCAAAGTGACTATGCCATTTCGTGTTCTGTCGGCGCTGCCTGAGGGCCCCAACCTCTGCACATCCTCACCAACACCTGGGACTGTCAGTCTTTCCCCATCAAAATCACGTAAGTGGGTGCACAGTGGTTTTGAGTCACGATTTTAATTTGTAGTTCTCGAATAACTTTGTTCTTGCTTATTTGCCATTTGTCCAATTTCTTTGATGATGTTCATACTCAAATCTTTTGCCCATTTGGGCAGGAGGTTGTTTGTCCTCCATTTTTTATAGTGCTGCCCAACTATGCCTGCGACAGTAGTTTCACATAAGAAACTTGAAGGCACAGGGGTAAAGGGGCAACATGGGTGTCAAATGGAAGCAAGAGGGGACAGTGAGAAGCGGCACGGCACGCTTCTGCTCACGGGAGTCGCCTTCCCTGTAAGGCAAAGGCTGAGGAAATAAGAGCAGCAACTGTCCTAAGGAGAGAAGCAAAGCCCACAAGACGCAGCCCCAGAGACCATTTCTTCTTATGATCTGAAAGACCAGTCCTCCCGACAAGCTCTCCTTCTTATAATCTTGCTATCACTTATTGCTGGTCAGGGCTGAAAAAAGGGCAGAAAATCAGAGTAATCCTGATCACTTATATGAGCTGCCCTATTATCCTTAAAATGTTTTCAAGCCCTAACAGTCCATAACTATGACACATGGGGTGGCTGCCCAGTGTATTAAGAACAAGCCAGAGCGCCTTTGGTCACTGTCTCTGCTCCTGTGCACTGCCCTCCCCGGTGTCTGTGTACACTTCCTTGCTTACCTCTGCAAAGGTGCGTTCCACATCTTCAATCAATTGGTTGCGGGTATAGTCATCTGTTTCATAATCTCCTCTCCAATAATCCCCGTAGTCCTCATAGTCTGTTTTTTAAAAGAAGAAAGACCATAAGGGAAACAGAGGTCACACACCATATATGTAGATTAGCCTTGTTGGGAGCTTAAAAACAATCCAAAGATTTGTCCCATTTTTATTTCCTAAATAGCAGCTCAAAGAGATGCAAGTGAATCATAACACTCACTGATGTCTGTTAAGCACTTGCTCTGTGCTGGCAATTTAAATGCACTGTCTCATCTAGTAAGCACAAAACTCACAAAATAGGCCGGTAACAGCCTGTTCTTCCATGGTTAAATCGTTTGTCCAAGGTCAAATGGTAAGGGGCAGAGGCGCATTCCCTGGGCCGAGCCTGGGTCTCTGCTTTCTCCACAGGTCGCTTGTGTCTTCTGGATGGCTGAGTTTTAAAATTCTCTTTTTATTCAGGGTCTTCAATTTTCAAATCTAACCCAACTCACCCTAGACGTTGCCAGGGTGGGCCTGCGTTTCTTTGCAAACTATATCTCTCCGCAGCACATTTCTGTCGGTTTGGTTTAGCATCTCATTATCAGGAAATAAGAGCTTCTACATTGGCTAACAAAGTTTGCAAATGTATTTTAATAATTTTCATTTTTACAGACACACTGGCAGTAGGATGATCATGAAGATGTGGAGAGAAATAAGATTTGGAGGGAAGGCTGGAATGATGAGCTACGGGCTCCAGCCTGCCTGGCTTGAGAAGTGATGGCATAACACATTTAGAAACAGCACGTGAGAAAAATTCTTCCTTACTCAACCCAGGAGGCAGCGAGTCATCCAAGCATTAAGCACCTCATAATGCCATGACTTCAGGCAGGAGACTACATTCAGACATAAAAAAATTCCTCCTCATGTTAAGACTTTTATGACCAAATGATTTGAGTCATAATTACAATTGCAGAAAATAACAGGTTTCTAGACTAAATTAACCTGGTTTTCTCTCACTGGGCCATCGCTTTGAGGAAAATATACAAATGACCTTTGAAAAGAACTGTGACCAAATGGGGGTTCAGGAAAAAGACGTGGCCCTATCTCCCATCGTTTCTGAGAAACAGAACCCCTACCAAGCCCCACACCACCTCAGGACCCCACACTACCTCAGGACCTTCCCACACAACTGATTTCTTTGATGCCCTGTAGTTGAGCTTCCCCCCCGAGCTCTTTACTGCCCGCTGGCTTCTTCTTTGAGATGGGCAAGCTGAATTGTTCCAGAGATGACCATCGGTTCAGCAATACCGGTTGGAGCAAAGGGCACAGGTCTGGCCATTCGCAAGATGCAGCCCTGCGGCCCCACAGGGGCTTCAGGACCAGAGCAAGAAACTTACTGTTAGCTTTTGCCATCTCATTTTTCAGGTCCAAGTACTCTTCATATAACGGCCTCAGACGCTTGCCCACATGAGACCTCCAGCCTTCCCAAGCCCAGAGCTTCGTATTGTAGTCGCTACCGTTTTCCATGATGCTGTCCAAACCTGCCAACAAGCATATGCACTTTAAGATTTTCCCTTGTGAACAATTATAATAATTTTAAGGAATCAAAACAAGGCTGGTAGACATCAAGGTCATAAAGTTATTAAATGAAATCTCCCGATTCATTCATTTCCTCTTCCTTGCTGTACTTCTAAAATATTTCTGCAGAGAAAATAAACCATTGAAATCACTTAACGACTCATTTAATTAAATTTCTTGAATGTGACAGAATCTACCATGAAGTTTTGTAAAGAGCAGCTGGGTGCGAAAATGCATAGTTGGGATAGGCTTATCTTTGGATGATCCATCTGAAAGGTACAGTGTCATCACTTAAGATCTATCTCATTTTTAAAACGTGGGCGTTAAAAGGGAGATTTCATAATCACTGCTCAAAATGAAAGGCTTACCTGGTTCAAGCAATAAGCACTGCTGAGGATTGTGTGGGTTACAAACTGTTCCAGTGCTGTAGATGGTGCTCATTTCATTCAGAACTGTGTTCAACTGCAAAGAAAGGTAACAAGCAATGTTGAAAGGGAAACGTGCTAAAGGAGAGGCTGCAGTAAAGCTGCCCTTTGGGTCACGTGGTTTTTGATGCTTCAAAATGCAGCAGCGCGCATCTTCCTTTTCTATAGTGATAGCTCAGTTAAGCTTCCCCACTATCAACTCTCATGGCCTGCAAAGCACATGGTAAGTGTATGTGGAGAGACGAAATAACCGAAACTCCCAGAATCCCGGGAACATTTCTCATCTATACATGCACGGAGAAGTGAGTCCATTGTCGCTCAGCGTGCAAGGAGTGCACATTTCTAGAACATCCACTATATCCCACGCTCTGACAGTTCTGACCTGACCAGAGCACCGGGCGGCAAGGACCCCACAGCCACGGCACAGCGAAGGAGTCGTGAAGTCAGTCATGACATAGCAGAGTGACGCATGCTCTGTCACCAAAAAGTGCCATTCACAGATGACTTCGGAGAGGAGGGGGCGTTAGAGCTTTGTCTTAGGAGAGAAGGAGCAACTGGTGAAGGAGAGAGGGGAGACTGAGAGCAGAACCTCAAGGATGGATGGAGGTTAGGAAAGGCGAGGCATTTTAGAGCATGCTGACATGTTAAAGGACACTGCGGCGGTGGTGCTGCTTGGGGAAAGGAGGGCAGGAGGGTGGAAGGTAAGCAGGGCCCCGATCATGAGGGTCCTTTCATGCCGTACTAAGAGTTTGAACTCTGCCCAGTAGGTAATGGAGAATAAGAGTAAGAGTAAAGCAATGCTACTCAAGGTAGAGCCCGCAGTCCAAAGCGAGTCAGCAAATGTTTCCATTCTGTGAGAAGTACAGGAATTGAAGGAATAAATGTTTATAAACTTTTAAAGGCAATTTGATATTCCCATGACAGCTAAGCATCTGATCGGTGAATTTAACTAAGTATCGCTCTTCAATGGACTTGATAATAAAGAGTGAAAAGGAAGAAGGGAGGGAGGGAGGGAGGTGCTCTCGCCACAGATGATTTAGGGAGCACTGCATAAAAGGTCCTGTTTCCCCTCCTCCTGTTGCTCCTCCTTGAGTTTTCCACTCTGCTGCAAGAGCAGTTATCCCAAAACATGAAACAGACCTCATGCTTAAAACTTCAGTGAGCTCCCATAACCCAAAGGCATAAAGCCAAGTCCTTACCATGGCACAGAACCCCTCACAGTCTCCTCTTTCTGCTTTTCAGTCTCCCTCCTCCCTTGAACTGTGCGCTGAATGTGTGCCTATGGGAGCTCCCCTCTTCCCCAAAACGGCAGGCTCTTACGTCCAGGTTCCACCTAGGCTGGACCCGCTGTACAGATTCTAACAATAGAACGAGCAAGGTTTCCCATGGTGTCTTTGAGGAAAAGATGGGAAAGCATGGGGTGGATCAGATAAAGTGGATTAATAGCTCGTTGGATAACTGGGCCCAAAGAATGTAGAATAATAAATATGAACTTGTAGGACGAGATGCGCCATATGGTTTTATCTGTCCTTATCATGCATTTTTCTTTTTATAAATGCAGATTAGTACACAGAGTTCCAGAGGACAAGCTACTCAGATAGACTTTGATGTTAAATAGCCAAATATTTTAGATAAAATATTTCATTAGGTTACACCAAGGGTCCCTAAGCTATGATCTGCAGACCATATCCTCTCTGCTGCCTGTTTTTGTAAAGTCTTATTGGCACACGGCCGCAGGCATCCATTTGTGGATTAGCCAGCGCTGCGCGCCCCCAGCAGTGTTCATGGAGCGTGACAGAGACGGCATGCCCCACGCAGCCTAAACTCTGTGCTGTCTTTCCCTTCACTGAAAAGATTTGCTGATTCTTGGGCTTGAAATGAACTAAAAGGAGCAATTTTCACAATAGTGAATCTAGGCTTTCTTGAAGTTGGACAAATGACCCATAAAAGAATAGAATTTGAGAAGGCCTCACTTCAGAGCAAAGCCAGTGGAAGAGGCTGGGAGACTTCAATGACAGAGGCTGACAGGAGCCAAACATGACTGTCAAAAACCAAAACCAACGACTGGCAGATCTTTTAGCCAATCACCTTAGACGTACAAGCAGCAAGTAGTCATTTTTGTATGTCAAAAAAGATCCAAACAAACAAGAAATCTAACATGGCCCTACCTGTTCCAGTAGAGGCGGAGCACAGGAGTGTCGCATCCCCCTCCCCCCATGCAGACCAGAACCCCGGGAGGGCTGAGCGCCAGCCAAGGAGAGTGGCAAAAGGAAAAGGCAACTAGGGCTGATTAGGGGACTTGAAGCTGTTAGGGGAGACTGACACAGTGGAGGGTGTTTAGCCTAAAAAGAAGACTCCACTAGTTTTTTTAAATGAGCTGCCCTAATTTAGTTAAAGATGATTATAGAAAACAGCAATTTGGTTCCAGAAACAGAATAAAATGGAGGCAAATCACTCTATACTCAATGGAGGGAGGATGTTTCCATCAAGCAGAGGGTTCTGTAATTGGAATTGACGTCTTGCAAAGAAGCAAGTCACCCCTGTAAGGCGCTTTGGACTGAGGTTGGTAGGAGCTGGTTTAAAGAGGTAGCAGAGGGGAGCTGAGCATGAAAGGGGGAGGAGACTACATAAGAGACTCCTCAAGCTTGGTGCTATTGACATTTGGGACCAGATCATTCTTTTTTGTTGGGGGCCTGCTTGTGCACTGTAGAATATTTAGCAACATCCCCACCCACTAGAGGCCAATAGCTCCCCCCTCCAGTTGTCACAACCCAAAAATATCTCCAGGCATTGTCAAATGTCCTGAGGCGCACTGTGTGCAAAATCGTCCCTGGTTGAGAACCGCGGGCATAGACCAGTGTATTCTTCAGGCTGCCGGGTGCTCAGAGGTGGCGTTGCCCAGGGCGCGCGCGCACACAGTGCCCAGACAGTTCCGTTTCCACCTGTGTCCTAACATAACTAGCGCCAGCGTCTTCTTTCACTGCCCGAAGGACTCCAACCTGGATGATAAAGTCTGAGCTCACCCTACGCAGTGGCAGAGCTCTTTTTAAACCAGCATTACTATCGTGGGTGATAACAGTGTGGAATATTTCCCGCACATTTCAAATCTGGGGGTCCCAACTAAAACATGCACATACTCGTTTGATTTTTTCTTCTGAAAGCGCTGATGAGCCCTTCTGCTGAAGAGCCTTCAACTGTAGCTTGACTTTGGGGTCCTGAATGTCTTCTACTTTATACTGGTCAGCGAGCTTGGACTGTTCTTCATAAAAGGCGGACCATTTGGCCCCGGCTTCATTCTGAAATGACAAAAAAATAAAATTGGAGTAGGAATGGCACTTCCTGAGCAAAGAGAACAGAAGACGTAGTCCAAAGAACATCTGGTGGAACATCTGACAGTTCCTGAGTGGTTTCAATCTCTACTTTGCAAAGGGTCAAGGCTGAGGTTAAGCATGACCCGGTCACTCTTGGTCACTCTCTCTTTTGGCCCAGTGCCTAGCTTTCCCCAGGGTCCTGTCCCCAGAACTGGAAGTGAATTCTCACAGTTGACTCACATTGAGGGGCCCTGGAATTTATGGCCTGAGCGCTGTGATGTGGGACTGTTGATCAAGAATTCAAAGAAGAATGCTCCAAGGGAGAACCTGGCAGAGCTCACAGTGGACTGAATAGGACTACAGCCCTCATGGTGATGGGAACCGTAAGAAATGAGAACCAGTTTGCAGGAAGCTCACGGTGCCACGGCTTACAAGAAATTTTGATTTTAAAAGATGATCCCTAAGGAAGGTGGTCTAGAATATGGCCATTGGGTAGCCACGGTGATTTTCTATCAGCAAAAGAACCCCACAAGCAGGTAATGAGGCCAGGATTCAGTTGTCCCCATCTTGAACCTCAACAGGCATGGGGACCTCTCCAATGCCACCCTCCCTCAAGGCACAAACTCACATCCATTTATCCAAGACTAAAATGAGCAACTACTTTGTACATTGTACTTCTCTATAGAGAAGTACATAAAAGAGGTAGCATACGAGTAAGTAAGAGCTCCATTCCTGGAACAAGCCACATCTGACTAGCTGTGTGACCTTGGGAAAATGACTTAGCCTCTCTGAGCCACAACTGCCTTATTTGTAAGATGAGAATAATACCAGAACTTACCATAAAGGGTTGTGGTAAGGATGAGAAGAACTGACAGATCATAAAATAATTATGAGAGTTTGTGATATACCCTAAGCATTGGGTAAATGCTAGGTATTTTATGAGTTATAGGAAAAAGTTCTTGTCCTTAAGAATGTATCATAAATATTTCATTAATGAAACATAAGAGCACATGGTAGTGCATAAACTCTGAGTAGACCAAGCATTTTCTGTTAAAGGAAAAGAGATTCACAGGGGTCATCAGATCTGGCCACACCCTCAAGGAGAAGGTGGGATTTCAGACAGACCTGAAAGTAGACAGGTCTTGGATGGGTGTGGAGGGCTTTGCAAAATAATTTATCTCCTGTGATCTTCCTGACAACTCTGTGATATGGAAAATCATTCTATCTTCGTCCTGAATATGTGAGTAAAGGGTTCCAAAGAAATAAACTCAGGCAGACCTCACTGTATTGCCCTTTACCTTGCTGCGTTTTGCAGATATTGCGTTTTTCATAAGACCCTCCACCAGCAAAAAAAAGATTACTTACTGAAGACTCAGATGACTGTTAGCATTTTTAAAGAAATAAGCTATTTTTAAATTAAAGTTTGTACCTTGTATTTTTAGGCACGATGCTATTGCACCTTAATAGACTACAGCATAGTGTTGACATAACTTTTATATGCACCGGGAAAGCAAAAATATCACGTGACTCACTGGAGTGTGCTATTCAGCTCACTGCGTGGTCTGAACCAAACCTGCACGATCCCTGAAGCGAGCCTGGGGAGCTCTGGTCAGCTGCCAGCATGGGGTTCCGGGGTCCCGGCGTGGACAGACTAACCTGGCTCCTCTGATCCCCACTGCCTGGTGGCACAGCCTTGTGTGATCCCTGCCCCTGAGCGAGAGCAGGCCCCGTGACTCACTCTAAGCGGTGGAACAAGGCAAAGTGACAGACGCGCGTGCTGACTTGATCTGAGGTTGTGACAGTCGCCTTGCTCGGGGACTATCTCTCCCTTGCTGACTCTGATGCAACAAGACGCCATATGGTGAGCTGGGCTGGGGGAGAGCCACGCGGTGAGGAATTGAGGATGGCTTCTGGAAACCAAAGCCTCGGTCCAGCAACATACAAAGATCTGAATGCTATGCGCTACGACAGTAGCTGGCAAGTGGATTCCTCCCAGGCCGAACCTCAGAGACACCACAGCTCAAGCCAGAGCCTGGATTGCAGCCTTATGAGACTCAGAAGTGGAAGGGCCAGCGAAGCTAAGCCCGGACATCTGACCCGCAGAGACTGTGAGATAATAAACGTGTGTTGTTTGAAGTAGCTAAGCTTGTGGCATTTATTACACACTAGATAACCAGGACAGATCCCAAAGGCAGGACACCAGGCAGGTTGCACGTCCAGACCCAGAAAGCTAGCTTTCGTTCTGTGAATGCTAAGAGTCACTGGGTGTTCCAAGCAGGTGTACGACCTGGTGGAAACGGTCCAGGGAAATGACAACAATGGGTCAGACGAAGAGAACAGAGCTACTTCTCAGTCTTCACCAACAGCCTTGAAAGGTAGTTGCCCATTTCACAAATGAGGGAAATGAGCACAGAGTGGGAATTCAGCTTTCGCTAGGTCACACAGCTAGTAACTACAAGAACCAGGACATCGCCCAGATGTGTTTCCTTCCAAAGCTCATGTTCATAACCATCGACAGCAGACACATCCTAGAGTTCTCGCTAACGTGCAAGAGCGGGAAGGAGAGAGCAATAAAGGAGACTCGGGTTAAGCACAGTCTCCTCTCCGCAACCCACCACTCACCTCTCAGCCCCTGCCCTTCTCCACCCATTGCAGGATGATATTACGTCAAGCACAATTTCTTGTAAAACTTTGATACCGAAGTACAGGAATAATTTTATTCTCAAACAACTTTGGAAACAACTAACAATTCCCAAAAGGCCTCCATCTCAATAATTTTTTTTTATTATTCTGCATGTGGAAACTGGGAAAATACCTGTTTTGTTTTATTTTATTTAGCTTACTTCTGCTCTACCATGTTATACTTTATATCTGAAAAAATTGACTTTATGTTGCCTTGAATTTTGGTCACTGAGGACAGACTGTTTCATCCCAAGCTATTCTTTTTAATATTATTTACAATGTATTCCATCCTCAGTGGAAGTCTCCTAAGCCTAAATAAAACAACTTAGCAGTTGCCATACGAAATTGCCAACATTCCATTTTCGCCTAAAAATATGGACATTTTCTAGAAAGCAACACAAGTCAAAGTTTCTTGAGTATGCAGGTGAAGCTCTCCAGGTGGAATTTCTGCAAGGAATTCTGGGTTCAAGTAATTTCGGCTTCAGTAGATATCGTCACATTTTGATCAATCTGATTTTATGTCGTCAGCACCTCTTTATTAGTGTTATTTCCCTGGTTATTAGTTAGGTTGTATGTGTGTGTGTGTGTGTGCGCGCGTGCGCACGCACATGCGCACACTATATCCTCCTCTATGAATTTGATGATCATATCTTTTCCCCATTTTTCCAGCAGATTTTTGTCTTTTTCTTATCACTTAGTAAATATATATTCTGGCTGATAATCTTTTGTTAATTATATGCATCACAAATATTTTCTCAGGGTCTACTTCTTGTCTTGTGTGTTTGTGTAAGTATGTATTTATGTGTTTTGATGCACAGAAGTTTGTTTTTAATTCTAATGCAATTGATTTGGTCAATTTTTCCCTTTAGAGTTTGATTCTTTGGTCTCTAATTTAACAAACCATTTCTAACCAACCATTTCATAAAGCAATACTAGCCAAAAGTCAGCTCTGTTTTCCTATAACATTTCAAGTTTGGTTTCTCTTATTGAATTTTTAACGTATCTTCAACTCATCTGTGTCTAAAGTAGTAATGCCTCGAGCTCTGGGTTATAAAGCATTTTTTAACTTGCTTTTTTTTTTCCAGAGCTCTAAAGGCCTGAAGTAGCTTGCGTACCTTCCCAGCCCCATATTCCTGCACTGTGCGAGCAGCACATACTCAATTTTGCACCTATGAAATAACTGCCAGGTGAAACCTGAGTCTGGACTCAGGATTCTGCCCACCATCTGTTTTTGTAAATAAAGTTTTACTGAAACACAGCCACACTCATGTATGTACGGCCTGTGGCAGCTTTTGTCCTGCAGTGGCAGTTGAATTGTCTACAATGGCAGAGTTAAACGGAGGCCGGAGGGCCCACAGAGCCTGAGATATTTGCCATCTGAACTTTTATAGAAAGTGTGCCGACCTCTGCCCTAGATCCATACACTCACAGCAAATACAGGGGACAAAAGAGCATGTTAAGCAACAAAGGCAGAAAGTGAGAGTTTCTATAGGACCCAGAACTCAATTTCTCCACTGATAAATTAGAAAAGAAAAAAGTGAGGGAGGGACTGTACAGAGCAGAAGAGACGAAAAGACTTAAAGTACCTCCAGTAAAACAGTTGGAAGGAGAGGAACTTGTCTGACCCTGATTCAAACAAACCAGCAGACATTTTTTAAAAATATATGAGCGAGTGGGGTGCATTTGCGTATTTACTAGATATTTGATGAAACTAAGGAATTAGTCTTAAGTAGCATGGCACTGGTTAAGGTTGTTTTAAAATTCTTTGAGAGTTACAAGGTGAAATATTTGGGCATAATACTAAATGATATTTGGGATTTTCTTCAAAATCATGCAGTCAGTTGGGGTTGGGTAGAAAAATGAAACTACTTGGCCAGATTGCTGATAATTGTTGAGGCTGTGTGATGGGTATAAGGAGGTTCAATATTCTAGTCTCTTATGCGTGTTTGAAAAATTTTAAGATAAAATGTAAAGAAAAATCCATATACTGAAATGCTATTTGGCAAGGAAAAGGAATGAAATAATGTTACATGCTACAACCTGCAAAATGCAAGAAACCCCTCCCAAAAGACCACTACCTATGACTCCATTGATACGGACTGCTCAGAAGAGGCACGTCTGTAGAGACAGAAAGCAGGTTAATGGTTGCTTAGAGCTAGGGGAGCAGGGAGGAAGAGAGCTTGCTAATGGGCGTGTGGTGTCTTTTTGGAGTGATCAAAATGTTATAAACTTAGATGGTGGTGATGGTTGTTCAAATCTGTAAATATACTAAAAAGCATTGAATTGTGTACTTTAAATGGGTGAAGTTTATGGTGCATAAGTTATATCTCAATAATGCTGTTGTTGAAAGCCCTCAATAGTAAAAGCAAAGAAAAAAAATCCCCTTATTCCCTGGGTCCTATAACTAGGTTCGAAAGCCCCCACGGAACCACTCCGAACCAAAGGGTTTGGCCCAAACTGAGCGGCGGCTCTCACACGGCTGCCTGGCGGGCACACAGCAAGGAGCAGCGCCCCCGACGGTGGCTGCGGCAGACCGCCTTCCCTGGGGGTGGCAGGGGACTGTGCAGTGTCCTGCCAGATCAGTGGGCTGCCGTGCCCGCCAGGCTGCGTTTACACACGTCATCTGGAGTTGCTCAAGTTTAATTTCACCAAAATCACGTCACTAAACTGGAGTATTATCAAGTTTCACGACGAAGGCACGTTAGCACAAACCAGGCCGCAGTGCACGTGACTCACGCTACTCCTCCGCACGAGGAACACACTCACTCACCATTGTCACTTAACGAAACTCAGCTGGGCTCATCTCCCCCCAACAGTCCAAGAGACGAGGAAGTGAGTGACCTGCCCGGGGCATGACAGCCGGCTCACGACAGTCAGGGCAGCACCAGCTCTCCGGCAGCCACGGGATGCAGGCACAGGGAACGTCCTGCCCCCGTGCCTGTGGGGGGGAGTGTGGGGGGAGTGTGGGGGGAGTGTGTGTGTGTCTCGGATGTGGGACACACTCCTGGCGGGCAGGGATGATGGACAGTCTCCCCCTCGCACGCACACAATAGCAGTTTAAAGTTACTCTGCTCTGAGTTCGTGATGACCAGGTCCCGAAGACAGAGGAACGGGCTTGGGAAAGGGGTGTCCAAGGCTTCTCGGGGGCCCCAGCAGCAGGGGGCTGAAGAAAACCTAGAAACCCCCCGAGGGCGAGTGTGGGCCTCCTGCATGCTCACCACAGCAGCTGGTAACTCGCCAGGAGCTGGGGGCCCCAGCAGGAAGCCCTCCACACCCCGTTCGCTGCCCCACAGCGGCCCCGCCACACACTGCAGCCGGGACCAGAGGCCTTCGCTCTCTTGCGGGGTTAAAAATTGTCCAGGAACTCCTATGTGGCTGGCAGGCTTCTGACTTTGGAGAAAAAAAGCCTTTTGATTTAAAATTGGCTCTATTTCAAAAATTAAACCAATAAACTTACAAAGAAGGGCCAAGCACAAAAAGTAATATTTTACTGAGAAGATAATCACGGTTGAAGTGCTGAATGTATTTGATCTTAAACATGAGAACTGGATTTACTAGAAAGCCAAGAGGCAATTTATTGTGTGACACACTGTTGGGGGCTTAGAGTAAAAAATCTGGAGGCTCGCAAAACCAGAGACTGGCGGTGGGGGGAGAAGTGATTAACATAGTTGTTAAAGCAGCTATAGACATGAAAAATGCCCACTGCTCTAGAGAAAGCAGACTGCTCTAGAAAGTATGGGGGGAACAGACCAGAGGCGAGGAGATGGAGGTGGAGGACCATAAAAGAGACTCATCGGTCCTTACAAATCAACCCATCACACCCTAAAAGTGATTAACAATAGCCAGCAATTCCACCAAGGAGTGAACCCTCCCCAAAAGAAGAGCACTAGAGCAGAACAATTTCTGCCCTGGCAAAATGCAGCTCTTTCTGCCCGCCTGCGTCTGTGCAAGCGTCTTCTCCCTTCCTTTCTCCTAATAAATCTAACCTTTTTGGATATAACCAAACGCCTTTGTCTCTTTAGCAAACTTGCCATGTGCCGCAGAAAGGGGAGCTCTGCTGAAACTTTTCTCAGGACCCCACTTACTGAACCCAACACCTCATTACAGCATCCCATGTGACAAGTGCTTGGTAATTAATACTCATTGAATTTCTGCACTATTTGAAAACCTCTCACAACTGGGTCTATGAATCACCATATTAAGTCACATCCATAGGGTGACAAGCCCAGAGTACTGACTCTGAAAGCCACATTAATAGACAACTAGGAAATGGCAGATTGTCCTCAGTGATGTCACCCTGATCGGATAGGAACATCCAGGTGTCATCCAGCCAAATTCCCCCTCCTGTGTAAGTCACCTCTTGCTACAATAATAGCACATAACAAACAACAAAGAACCTCAGTGGCATCAGTGTTTATTGTTTACAGGCCTAGAATCACTAAGGGGTTGCCAGGCAGCTCTGCTGGTCTTGGTGACTTACTCACAACTCTAGGGGTTGGTTCTGCCAGGACAAAAATTCCATGTGCTGCTCATTCTTTAGCTGGCTGGCCTGGACATGTCCTGATGAAGGCAACAGTGCAAAGGACAGCCCCATCGTTCGAGTCCGTTCCAAACCTCCTCTCGCATCCTGTCAGCTTATATCCCACTGGTCAAAGTTAGTGACATGGCAAAAGACACAGTCACGTCACCTTTGGTGTGATAGCACAGCAAAGTGACATAACCTTGGCATCGATAAGAGTGATGAATAAGTGTGTGCACCAATGCAATTCACCATACTTCCTTGTCCGCAGTGGGTCTACAATCCATAGATTTCCTTAAATACCTCAAAAATTGATCTGTCATCTTTTAACATGTTACTTTTTTTAAGATTAAAGAATGGCTTAGTCTTACAAGTCTTACCAGTTTCGAAAAAACAAGACCAAAAAACAAGTCTTACCAGTTTCACCACCTGTGATATAAAAAGCACTTCTTCCTACTTATTATAAATTTCTCTCTTTTGAGCTTTTTCAAAGGCACCACCTTTCTGCTAGGAAGAGATTCAGCCAGTATGACTGTGCACACATCAGCCTTTCTTGTTCCATCTTGGACTAATTGCTATTTTCTTTTTGAGTTAGGCTTGTACAGTTATCTTGGCTTTCCCTCCCCACTCTCTCTCTCTGATCCTTTTGAATCATTCCCATTGTTCTTTTTCTGGGAGGAAGGGAACATTTTCCACTTCTAAAATTCTTCCTTAAAGCACGACCACCAGCAGCAGGTCACCCCTCAGCAGCCTGCTCGCTGTGGTACCTCTCAGAGCACCTGCATAAGAGCCTGTGGCATTGGGGGGGTCTCAACATGTGCGATCAGAAAATCAAAGCAAGAGCCATTTCCCTCCCTGCCCACTGCCCTCCTAGCCAGGGAAATTCACAGGAAACACAAACATACCCTTCACCACAGCTCAAGCAAGGGGAAGTTGGGCCCCATGCTTGCTTCTTGCCTTCAGTTTCCTTTCAAAGGGCCTGTGCTTATCTGAAGTTTGACCATACTCTGTGATGTATGCCCTTTCATTTTTTTGGCCTTTGCTCTAATCAACCAGTGCAATTAAAAGTGATAGTACTTAATGATCCAGAGATGATTTCAACAAACATCACTACATCTCATTCTATCACACGCCTTCCGTGCCCCTTCGGCACGCATACCCACTCACACTTAGAACACTAATGTCTGATTGTTCCCCTGTGCTCACGAGCACTGAGCACCACTTAGGAGGTTTTGTGTATTGATGCAAACTTCACCGCGACCCTAGAAGGCAGATACGAGTGTTACGTTCTGCGCAAACACTAAGGTACAGAGAGGTTAATTACCCAGCTCTGTACACCCAGCTAGAAAGCACTGGGGTCGGGCTCTACACCCAAGCAGTCTGGCTCCAGAGCCCAGGATGCTGGGGTGCCCTCACCACCACCTATGCTCCCATCATCCAAGAAGGAAAACAAATACACCATACACTCTGGGCACCGCCAACAGAGGTCAAATAAAGAGTGTGGGGGTGGGGCGAGGTGGAGGGGGGCAGTAAGCAACACTGTAGAGATGAAGCGAGGTAAGACCAAAATATGAAACAAGACCTCCTCTGTCAACAATAGCCTGTCAAAATCTCCAGGATTTCTTTGACCTTTAGAAAAATGTAAAAAGTTCTCTAGAAGGATTTCCAGTGAGACAGAAGATATCAAGTTTGATCTGTCAAGTCAATGGCAATATTTTTTTCTAATTAACAAATGTATATTTATTTCAATATACAAGCAATATAAAAACTATTAATGGGCTATCTTAGATTACTTTCCCTGTATAAAACCGTCAAGAACCCACTGAGTGGTTTTTTTTTTAATTTTTAAAACTTTCCTTTTTAGAGAAGTTCTAGGTTTGCGATAAAGTTGAGAGGAAGGTCCGGAGAGTTCTCATATGCCTCTTGCTCCCGCGCGCCTCCCACACACAGTCTCCCTCATTATGAACATCACTCGCCAGAATGGTACCTTGTCTACCTAGGACGACCCTGCACTGACATCACCATCATCACTCAGAGACCATCGTTAACCCTAGAGTTCCCTCTCGGAGTTGAACATTCTGTGTTTGGTCAAACACCTAATGGTGTGTGTCCATCACTGTAATATCCTGCAGAGTATTTTCACTGCTCCAAAATTCCCTGTGCTGGGGCACTCTATCCCTTCCCCATCTGACAACCACTGGCAAGTACTCACCTTTTTATTATTCCCCTGGTTTTGCAATGGAAGTAATTTAATTTAAAGCTGCAACCCACTAATCTGAAAAAATAAGCTCCTGAACTACACTTTTGAATGAATAGATTACTGTATGAGTACCACAGCTAGCCTTTCTTAAATCATGTTGCTCGATTTCCTGGGACTAAACATTAAACTAAACACTAAACTAAAGGATACCACTTAGGGATCTGTGACAGAAGAAATGCCTAAACCCTTGTCAAACAAAGCATCTCACTTTTTCTGAAATTTGACAGAACTGGTTTAATGATGGTTGTCCTTGGAGGGCTCTGGATGGATTCTATGAAGTCCATGTCAAAGAAAGAAGGACTTCCCAAGTCAGCCTCACTCCACTCACAGTTAGCTTAATTACTCGCTAGCCCTTCCCCTACCTCCGACTGCATTTTTCAGTTACTCTATCACTGTAGAGTCCTTGGAGGTTCCTGTTGACACTGCAGGCTTCAAGCAGTCATTAGCATCTCTATGAAGTGCGAAGCCCTGACTAGGATGACGAGGATGGTGGCACTTTCCACAGCGCGTCCACGTCCGCTGGTTTCCAAGACTCTGGACTGAGACCAGCGAATTATTTTGTAACAATTTTCCAAATAAGCCCACCCTGAGGTCAATTAAGTCTAGTCATCTGGGACTCCAGAATCAGAAATACTGAGGCAAACATCCAATTTCACAGTTCAGAGTATTTCTTTGATTCCCCTTTGCAGTTTTCTGGACAGTCATCTCATCTCTAAGAAGCAACAAATACCCCCTACAGCTATGCGCACTCACCATCTTTTGGACATTCTCTTCGGTGATGTTGGTGTTATAATTCCAGGAAGCAAGAGCACTCTCATAAGACAGATTTTCAGCTTTAAGGTTAAAATTCTCCAAAAACAGCTTGGCTTGGTCCTCGGTGGTGGACTGAGCAGCAGCTACAGCGACGAGGCTGAGAAGGAGCCAGGAAAAGCCTGACATCTTTCCCTGCGCGCCAAGCTCCCATCCACTGAAGAACTTTCCCTAGAGTCAAACCTCTTCATGAGTTGTTCTCTCTCATCAGCCTTTGAACTTGGGTTGGGCACTGAGCAGGGAAGACAGGGAAAAAAAAAAGGAAGAAACAGTAAACAATCTGCTGAACCAACATAAAGTTCATCCTGGAGAGGACAGATATGTAAACAGATTTAAGAATGATTTTTATAGTAAATCAAATAAACAAATGTTATTCATTAATCCTAGAGAATCGTAATTCCCCTTGCATATTATGCTCAAATCAAAACTTGTACATTTGGTTAATATGTTCCTAAAAAGCTGTTAAAGACACACTGAAAGTGTTATAATTTTACAGTGACCAAAGAAGCCTAAAATTAAGGGTCCTGGGGGGTACTGTTGGTACTTAGAGATTTTTCAGACAATTCACTACTAGTTAGTTATCCCCTGCTCCTTTTTTTAATTTCAAGTTCATATATACAGACATTCTCTACTTGGTTAGCATTTTCCCTTCCTAAATAAAATGACTGCCCTTGTCATTTTATGGAATTCATTTTTTTTCTGATACACTTTCTCTTTTTTAATTTTATATTTTTTTATTTATATCTTTTACATTATTGTGTGTTCCCCGTGGGTTCCCCACCACCAATTCACCCATGAACCGTCACCAGAGTCCCTTGTGCTCTTTTCTCCCCAATTTTAAATACTATCCTCCCCCTCCCTTGCTAATTGTCTCTCATTTATATGGTTGCCTGCTAGTTTTCATTTTTGGTTTGTTGTTATTTTCTCCTCCTGATCTCTTATTTGGTTCCCCTATATTCCTCCTATAAGTGAAACCATTTGATTTTTTTTTTCCTTCTGGCTTATTTCACTGAGCATGATCCCTTCCAGCTCCATCCATGTTGCCACAAATGGCATGAGTTATCTTTTTAATTGCTGAATAGTATTCCACTGTGTATACAGACCACATCTTCTTGATCCAGTCATCTATTTTGGGGCACCTGGGTTGTTTCCATATCTTAGCTATTGTAAACGGTGCTGCAATAACATAGGGGTGCAGGTATCCTTTTGGATTAATGCTTTTGTGTCCTTCGGGTAGATTCCCAGAAGTGGTATTACTGGGTCTGATACATTTTCATTTCCATGATCATGTTTAAAAATTACAAGAACTCTCCACCCCACAGTTCCACTCACCTGATGTGCTTTGGGAAAACTTTAAAGGGCTCATTTTCTATTGTTCAGCTGAGCACACTGAACACCGGTTCGATGCCTATCTTCACTGCACTCCTTCCCTTTCACTTACCTGTTCAAAACCCAATCAGGGTCACAAAGAAATAAGACTGCCCCCATGCTGTATGAAATTCAAGGTGTGTCTGTGTCAGGTGCTTGGCACCCATAGAGCCACTGGTGGACGTGGCCCCGTAGAATTTGAAGAGACGTCAGGGCTCACACTGACAGAGCTCAGGAACTGCATCTGTGACCTCATTCCCAGGGAGCAGGTAGAAGAGTCATAGGTGAAAGACAGGTGCCCCTTTAAATGGCAAGGCTAAGGGCCTGTTTAATTGTGATTATGAAAGCTGCACACAGAGAACACCTTTCTTCACCCAGAAGAACAAGTCTTCCAGGGCTAGGTGAAATGACAGTAACCAAGCCCTTAAAAAACTTTCCCCTACTTCCCCTTATTCCACCACTGTACCTATTATAGTAGCTTAAGAAAAAAGAATTATAAGTAACTGTCAAAGTGCGTTGCATTATATCATCTTGTATAAGCATTACAACTGCCCTATGGGTAAACAGTTTTTATCACCATCATGCAGATTAGGAAACTGAGGTTCAGCAAACTTAAATAAATGACCAAACCTCAGTCAGCTAGTAGGGGGGAGAGTCAGAGCACAGAGGTAAGCAGCATGGTCTGAGAGTTAGGGGCTTCAGCTAAGGGTGAGCAATAGTGTAAGAGCAAAAGTGAGTGACGAAGGTGCAGGGAACGAGCAAGGGGACGTGTGCCTTTGGTGAAGGTGATGGATTTGCTTTTGCCACATCCGAAACAGGTGGGTTCGCACTAGCTCTGATGTGAATTGAAACACACTATTCTAAGAAATAAAGTAATTGGTAAATTTAAATAATTATGATAAGGAAAGTTAAAAGAAAGGGAGGCGAGTGGGTAGGGATTAGGGACAGTTCAGTAAGCTCCTCCCACAGTTGAAAAAATTGAGACCCAGTGGCTACTCACAGGGGTTAGGAGGGAAAAAAGACTAGAGAGGGCAAGCAGCGGGCGAAGCTCTGAACAAAGAGTTGGAATGTTGCTTGAACAAAAGGTGAAATAAAATTCCACTCAAGTCACTTCCTGAATGAAACTCTTGTATGGATTTAAAAAAAGAAAAGGAGAGGGAGCAGTTCATTCAATTCAGCCAGGCAGAAAATAACATTAACGTGATCAAACTGAAATGGACAGAGCAGGATACGAAATTTGACCGCGAAAACCAGATTGACAATTAGCCTGAGATAACAGTGAGGAAGGAAAATTCCAGAAGCCAAGAGACTTTGAAAGGCAAGGGAGTGATACCGTAGAAAAACTGGCTCATCAAAGCCAAATTTGCCCCGGAGTGCTCTCTCCCGGGCCATTCCATGACTGGGAAGAATTCACTTGAGCCCAAGGGGATGGGACCCAGAAAACCAAATGACCTAAAGAAATGGATTGTCTTGAAGAAAGAAGAGGGAGCGGGATCAGAACAAGGGCGGGAAAAGCACAAAGGACTATGGTGATGGTACCCAGGTGAATCGGTGGTGGAAATTCTAGGGGGACTACACCTGGGAAAAGAAAGCAAACATTGTACAAAAATGAACAATGATGTAAAATACGTATATAAATTAAAAATAATAATAATAATCCCTTGTTAGCTACCACCAGAATATGCCAGACATTGTTTTCGATACTGGATATATACTAATGACTGGGACAGGAAAAGTTCCTGTGGATATCATATTAGGAGATGGGGTAAAGAGAAGAAACAAAGAGCCAGTGGTAAATGCTATGACTTTACAATAGTAATCAGAAAAGGAGGATGGTGATTAATGGGGTGGGGATGAGAAGGTACCAGTTGAGCAATGACTTAAAGGAAAGAATGAAAGCCATGGGGATAAATGGGTGAAGACTGTTCCAGGCAGAGGGAACAGCCAGTGCAAAGTATGTACGCAAGTGTCAAGAACATCAAAGGCCACTGTCGCTGGAGCCCGCTGTGTAAGGGAGGGCGGCAGAAAGTGAAGACGGAAAGGAAGCTGGAGCCACACCAGGAGGGTCTCTGAGACAATTGTGGGACTTTGGCTTTTACTCCAGGCAATGTGGGAAGACATTAGAGTGTTTCAAGCAGAGAAGCAATCTGGTGAAAGTCGTAGCAGGATCGCTCTTGCTGCTGATTAGAGAACAGACACTGAGGGTTAAGGCTAGAAGCTGGGAGGCCAGTCAGAGAGCGGCTATAGCCCAGTGAAGTAGGCTGCATAAAAGCTTGAAATAAGCTATCAACCCAACTGGGCTGCCCAACCAAAGGCAAATCCCTCTAATCTTAGGCTTTGTCAATAAAAGTAGGCAGTGATTTAGAGCATCAAGCCATTTCTAAGAACCAGTTTGAGAGAGAGATAGGAGTGTTTCTGGAGGGAAATGAAGAGAGCAGCTGGGTCAAACAGCACCATCTGAAGTACAGTTAAGACATGGAAGGAAAGATAGGATAGACGGCTGTCCTCCGTCTGGGACTGTTCTTTAGAAGACTCTGGGCGCTGCGGATTCACTCTTCCATATGTTCGCTGTGTAATCTGAGTTGTGCCCCAACCTCCCACACTGAATTTCCTCATTTCAAAGCTGATGATAATGTTCTGCCATCCTGTAGGGATGTTCTAAGTATTATAAAATGAGTGCATGAGAATACATGAAAGGGGATCGGGAGCCTAGTAATCAAAGCTATTCACAACAAGGGAAACGATGTCATAATTAGGAGACTTTGAGAAGTGAGGGGAATGGGAGAACTTTCCACCGTGGTCCCATAGAAAAACTGTCATATTCTGAGAAGGAGCAGGCCCACATAAGCAAAACTAAAATGGACTGCTTTCATTACACCAGCTTTGCATTTTTAAACCATTTAAGGTAGAAATATTTCTAAGACATATTCTAGCCTCATCAGAATGTTGCCTGAACATTATCTTATGAGTCTTCTTTTCTCAGATGACTCAGTATCATCATCTTGAAAATTGTTTACTGCTGCCCTATAATGTGGCAGTTTCTTCAGGACTTGACAATAAATGACTCCAAACAGCTTGATTGCAATTAAATTTGCTGTCTCTGCAGGTTCTGAATTTGCTGTCACTTCTGGAAGAATATACTTCTAGTAGCCCTGCCCACCACAAATTCCCTCCCTATTTCTGATCTGCTAACATCTAAATGACAAACAGATAGCCTTGGGGTTTAATCCAAAAGCTCCCTCTTCATAGGCTCAGACCTGAGGGTGAGTCTCACTCTGCTGAGCAAAGTGCATAGACTTTGAGATCCATATTTCCCTTATTGTTCAACTTCTTATATACACCTCCAAATGAGTCATAAAACGGTGAGGTTGCCGAATAGCTATAGCAAAAACTTCCTCTAGCTGCCCAAGTTGGGAGGATAACTTTGGCAAACTTCAGAGGGGAAAAATAAAGATGTTTCATGCAGTTTCTGGCAGAAAGAAGGAAGAATATCAGAAATATAAAGAATAGAAATTTAAATAAATTTAAAGCTTTCCATGAGTGAGAATTTTTCACATTTTGTACAATTGGTTGTGACCACGTTTATGACACAAAGCGAAATTATAAGTACTTTACAGAAAATAACAAGCTGACTTTTTAGTTAACATATGCATTCTAGTTGCATAGCAGTCACTTCTACAGATAAGGCAAAGATAATTTTCATTCACCAAGATGACAAAGATTTTCAACAGACATATAGTTTGAATTTGTGAGGACAAACTGGATTCCAGGAAGGTTACTGGTCAATACTGGTCATTACGGGTCATTACTGTTATGATAGTTCAGTGTTTGCCATGCAACCCCAATTTCTTTCCACACTCAGACTATATGGAATATCGTATCAAGCAACACTAGGGCCACTCATATAAATTTATATCTAGGGCCTTAGAAGCAAAACATGAACCTTCATCCTAAGTGATTTTTTTCAGTTAAGACCAAGAGGAAATGATCTTTTTTGGCGTCCTAATGTACAAGAAGACATTACATAGTCCAAATCTCAGGAGGACAACAGGATAGAGAGATGAAGGGAAAAGTCGCTTGGAACAGCCCTATCCTCCAGAGCGGCCCTCTATGCACTGAACAGGGAGGTGATAAAAGAGGTTTCCAGGAACTTGGCCAGAGCATCACGTGTACTCTCTGGTTTATTCCAAGAGGCCGTGTCTCAGGATAAGAGGGGGGTTGAGTTGAGGCAGGATGCAGGTTCAGAGAGGGCAGCTGACATGAAAGACAGTCAAAGGCAAGTGTCAGATCCAGTCCAAGTCAAGGCCAGAACACTGATGGGCATTCAACGCATACAATCCTTTTGGAGCCAGTACCTGCCTCACACAGAGCCTGAGGGTGGCTGAAGACTTTGACACTTTGGTAGCTATTTCTGAATTGACTAAGTATCTTAGCATAAATCTTCATCCTTTTTGGTCTCTACCTCAGTTTTTCAAGCTGAGTGTGAGAGCCATGTTTTCTGATTCAACCAGAAGTATTCAACAGTAGTTGTCTTCTTCAGGCCTAGCAGGCTCCTCTTGGTGATGTCATTGTATCCTTCTCTCCTCTCCTTCTAAGCGATTTGCCTGGTCTGACCCATCAGTGGGGCGTGATCAAGGCTAGTTATTGTTTCCAGCCCCAAGCTTCTTATGCATCCAAAGAGTCCATCCTACCAAGTTGAAGGAGGAGACCTCACAGAGAGGCAATGAAACGATACCCAGGTAGAGCCAGTTATACTAAACCCAAGCTCGGAATGCTGATCAAGGTTACAATCTCTCAGCCTTACTGAACACAGTTTTTACTTCCTACCAAGGTGACAACTTGGAATTTTTTAAACATTAGAATTCTTAACAATTTGAGTGATGCCATCTTGATACAAGATAATACTTTTGGATCTCAGTGATAGCCAATGTTTTAACACTGTCTTTTATAAGATCAGGAAGAGCTCCAGCAATCTCTTCAAGGATGAAGTCACTAAGCAATTATGAAAATTGAAAACTTGAGAATGTACTTGGAACAGTCGCACATACTGAGGGTCCTTCTCTACACAGCCTTGTCATTGGATTTGGTGGTTGGTATTGTCCAAAACGTTTTTGCCTCTCCCACTGCAACAAAGGAATCTCGCTACAATTAACTGGGGAGCAGGAATCAGCTGCAGCTCAGTGGGTAGCTTGCTAATCTTCAGAAGCTGATTCAGAATCCTCCTGAGTTTATTTGCTCAAGAAGTGTTTAGGCCCAAGTTCCATGAAAATTCAATATGAACCTGAAATTCAGGGATAACTTTAACACTTCCAGTAAGATGTTTCTGGGAGAGCTATGATGCTTAGAGACATGAGGAACTCTTGAGATACTTTTGGCAGTCTAGATCCATGAATGAAAGTAACATTCTTCTTGGAAAACTGGGGAAACCATGGGGTAAGGGAGAAAATTCATCTATTATTCAGTTGGGATTTCCACCCTGGCACTCATCTAAGGAGAAATTTGCTGGTGATCAAAAACCAGAGATAATGAGGCCCAGGACAAGACAATGCTTGCCCCAAGACATCCATCAGAGAGCATTAGTATTGGTAATCCAGCACCCTGGAGAGCTCCACTGGGGGCACAGAGCTCTGAAAAAGATACTGTGGTCAACCTACCAACGACAATAGTAATGGGGTGAAGGGTAGTGGCAGAATGACTAAAGTTACTTACATTTTATTTGAGTGAGAGCGAGAGTGAACGAGAGAGAGAGAATGGACTGGAGGCCTAGAACTGGCCCTCTTATCACTTCTGGCACATTCTATTGGCCAGAGCAGATTTAAGAAGAGGTGAAATAGACTATATCTTTTGATGGGAAAGACTTCAAAGTCACATTGTAAAAGATGTTGCTACAGAGAACAGTGGAAAAGTAGTTTTTCGATCTATTACAATTACAGTAGACATTTACAAAGTCCCTCTCCTTAATTAGTTAAGCATCATGGTAAATACATGAGGTAAAATCTGGGCACCTTCACTTGTTAATTCAGTTTGGGTTCTTTGGTTAACCTCTTTACATCTTTATATATACTCCTATTAGGAGAAAATGATAATTCCTCACTCACATGATGACCGTGAGAATTCAAGAAGATATGTAAAGTGCTTAACATATTACTTGACGTATAAATACTAACCTTACTTTGTAATCCATAAAGACAAGTCTGTACTCTCTAGTTAATGATCTAGAATTGTGTGTGTGTGTGTGTGTATGTGTGTGTGTGTGTGTGTGTGTGTGTGTGTGTATGAAGCCTGTGCAGCCATCAAGTGAAAAAGCCTGAGCTAAACCACCGGAGAGAGAGACTACTAGGGTAGAGACAGAACAACCAAGCTCGGCTCATGCCAGACCCCTAAGGCCCAGCATCCCCAGCAACTGACGGGCAGATGCATGGTCAGAGCTGCTGAGACCAGGAGAACGCCTCAGGCGAGCCCGGACAAACTGCCAGCCTTTGCAGCCACGGACTAAATGAAGGGCTGCTATTTCGCCCCATGGACTTGGGGGTGACTTTCCATGTAGTGAAAGTTAACTGATATATTAATTATCTTAATAACTTCACCACAGTCTTTCCAGACTATCTATTGAGTAAGGAGGCCTTGGGGCTGCAAGTGAGAAAACACTTCTACTTGATTGGCTTCAACAATAAGGGAAACATGAATTCATGCAAATAAAGATCATGATAGGTATGGTTAAATCTAGAGTTAGTCAATTGAGTAACTTAATGATTTTATCACCAAAGACCTGGGTTTTGTTCATCTCTCCACTGTGCCACCCTCAGCAGGCTGACCTCTGCTTGGTGAAGGCACCCTTCCTCATTGTCACAAGATGAATTCATTTGTTTCTGGGAGCACATCTAGAAATGACAACATGGAGGGAGGGGAACTGTTTCTTCCTATGAATGTCTCTTCTTAATGAATTATTTTAAGAACAAGGAAAGCTTTCCCAGAGGCCTACGGTGGCTGGCTTAGGCCAATCAAGATTCACACCTGATTCATGTTGGAGAGTGGTAGACATCCAACTAAACTTGGTTCTGCCAGAAGGAAGAAGGAGGGTATGTCTCCCACTCAGGTAACAAAAGTTATACTTGCTCCACCCATTGCCAATGGGGCGATTTCTAGGAACATTTTCAGTAGCGATTTCATTCCAGGCAGGATATTTGGGTTCTTACAAATTTCAGATGGAGAAAACAGAACTTATAAGATCTTTGTGAATTGTGTGTTGATCTGGGGGAGGCTTTCCCTTTGGAACCAGTATCATGCTGATAGCCCTGCTGACTGACTGTGTGTGATATAACCTGACACAAGTGGGGCTTCCCCGGTGGCACAGAGGTTAAGCGCTGCGCTGTGGAGCCGTTGGCAACGGCGACGCGAGTTCGACGCCCAACTGGAGAGATTCCCACATGGCGTGGCAGACCTCTCCTGCCTCGCCCGCTGCTCCCCTCAGCAGTGTATTTCAGTCACTCTGCCTGTTCTGCTTCCCGCTCTGTCTCTGGTGAATCCTCTCACCCCCCACGCCTCGGGCCTGCACCCCAGCTTGTATGCATAAAAATAAAAAAAAATAACCTGACACAAGTGGGCAAAAGGATGAGAAAGTCCTGCTAGGAGAGGAAAGATAATTCCCGAAGCCACACATTTCTCTCCAGGGGTACAGACACTCCACAGTGTTAACAACTCTTTACCCAACAAATGAGATGGATGAGAGGATGCAAGTCACAGAGAATACAGACGCTCTGGCTCCTCCATCCCTTGTTGGGAAATTTTACTCCAACGACACAGATAAAACATGATGTGATAAGCTCTGATTTGAAATATCGTAAAACTCCTCATGATTTCTGAGAAGTAGGAGGTCAGAGTGGACCTAAGGAGTCAGGTACGTTTTTTGAAGATGAGACTGAATCATGGCAACTAACATTACTACTAATAGTAGAAAAGTAGTATCTAACTCTCCAAATAATAGTAGTCAAAATAATATTCAAATATCCACACTGTTCAGTGCTTATTATGTGCCAGGCAGAGCTTGACTGCTTTATCCTCACAACAATCCTATGAGACTAGAGCTAGCGTCATCCCCATTTTCTAGATGAGAAAACTGAGGCACAGAATCAAGCTTCAAAGTTGTAAACAGTGGATCTGGGATTCAAATCTCAGTAGCCTGGCTTCAATCCCTTGGTGTGGCCAGAAGGGCTTTTTGAAAGGTTTCTTACTGTGGACATAGCTGAGAGGGACAGTCCAGGCATGGAGAGGCCTCGAAGGTGTAGCGGGACAGACTGAGCTACACGGGAGCGCTTGCATTTCTTATGCTGCACGTAGCTTCGTGCTGTTCCCTGAGGGGAGCCGTCAGTGCTCTAGCCCACCTGGGGAAAGCTATGTTTTTCTCAGCAAGGGGAGAGATGCAGGAATCTGGGGTAATTAGAGATAATACATTTACAGATGCCCATCTCAGATGGCATGGCGGGAATTTCATCCTCTCAAAACACTCTATCAGTGATAAAAAGCAGTGGTTCTCAACCAGGGTGATTTTGCCTCCCAGGGCACAACTGACAATAACTGGAGACATTTCCGGCCATCACAATTTGGAGGGGGGGGTACTGCACCTAGCGGGGAGAGGTCAGGGATACTGCTAAGCATTGTACAGTGCTCAGGGCAGTTCCTCACATGCAAGAATCATTTGGCCCCTAATTTCAGGTGCTGAGGTTAAGGAGCCCTCACTTAGAGGGTGCTGTCAGCATGGGGCTCTCAAGAGCTAGTGAGTGTACAAAACTCCACTTCCTGAGCTCATTCAGGGCCAAGTGGAAGGGTGAATTACCTGTTCCCAGGAGCGAAGCTGCCAAGACACTCAAGCGTGAAGTATCCAGCCCTGTTCAGACATGTCTGTGTGTGCACACGCGCTGGTCTCAGTAACTGGGAGAAAGCAGGACACCAGTTCAGACAGTTAGCCCTGACTTGAGCATCAAGGGAGAGAACCAGCTCTTCAGGTCATTTGCTATTGCAGGCCACCGATGCCAATCACCCAGCTGAGGGCCCACAACTACTTTGGCGGAAGTTGTTATTTTTCAAATGTTCAGTAAGGTTAGTAACTAGCTCTGTGTCACCCAGGAAGAGAACTAGGGTTGAACCTGTCAGTGTGTTTTCCATTTCAACCGCTGCCTCTTTCCAAGGGATACGGTGAAGGCTCAAATGAACAGTCAAAGAAGCCAGACAAAGACAAATACTGCATAATCTCACATGTGGATCTAAAAAAGCTGAACTCATGAAGTCAGCGAGTAGGATAGTGGTTGCTAGGGGCTGGGGGACCAGGGACATGGGGAGAAGTTGGTCAAAGGGCACCCACTTCCAGTATACGGTGAATACATCCTGGGATCGCTGTGCAGCCCGGTGAGTCCAGTTAACGATACTGTACTGTAGACTTGAAAGTTGCTAGGAGAGTAGATCCTCAATCTACTTGCTGCAAAAGAGGGAGGGAGAGAGAGAGAGAGAGAGAGAGAGAGAGCGAGAGAGGTGATGTGATGGATGTGTTTGCAAAGACTATGGTGCTGATCATCTTGCAACATATATCCAACCAGCACATTTATGCCTTCAACGTATACAACGTCCTATATCAATTATAACTCCATAAAACTAGAAAACAAGCAGGCAAACAGAAACCCACATGCTGCTCTGGGAATGAGCCCCTGCTGTGTCTGCTTCCCTCTCTCCTACCCACCATGCTCCCACCCCCTCCCCAAAGACCTCACTTTAATCTCTAAGGACCTCAATTTAAAAGGCAGGTGCCCGCCCTCTGTTACATGTCTACAGCCTGGTCCTTTGGGTTCCCTCTTCCTTCACTTCCAACCCTCTCCCAGCCCTTTACGATGTCAGTGTGGAATCGTTAAATCTAGGTGGTAGATATATGGGTGCCCACTATACCATTCCTCTCACTGTTGCTACATATGCCCATTTTAATAAAAAGGAGTGGGGAGTTCACAGGGATTGAGGGTGGACTGTGGATTGTCACCATTTAGAGACTTTGGGCTCTGTCCTGAAAGAGATGGGTAGGCGTGGAGAGCTTTGAGAAGAGGAATGATATGCTCTCACATTCTGTTCTAACAGGCTACGTCAGGGTTTTCTTCCTCCATGTAAATCTGACGTCAGGTAGGATGAAGGAGACAGCGGTTGTGGGTCCAGCTTCCCAGAGCCTATAAAATGTGCCCTGCATCACTCACAAGTAACACGAAAATACCAGATGACCAAAGTCAAGTACAGCACAGACATGGCCAACAATTATCCCCATTGCTATAGAATTGCTGAAACAAAGAAAAGCCTCCATTGAAAACCTTTTCCAGGGGCCTCCCCGGTGGCGGGGCGTTTGGGTGCTTCACTGTGGAGCTGTCGGCAGCGGAGACACGAGCTCGATGCCATGGGAGATTCCCATACAGCGCAGCAGACCTCTCCTGCCTCGCCCACTGCTCCCCTCAGCAGTGTATTTCCGTTGAGCTGCCTGTGCTGCTCCCCGCTCTGTCTCTGGTGCACCCTCTCGCCGCCCATGCCTCTGGCCTGTACCCCAGCTTGTATGCATAAATAAATCTTTTTTAAAAAAAACCTTTTCCAGGGGCCTCCCCGGTGGTGCAGCGGTTGAGCACTGCGCTGTGGAGCTGTCGGCACTGCGCGATGCGAGTTCGAGGCCAGGCCGGGGAGATTCCCACATGGTGCGGCAGACCTCTCCTGCCTCGCCCGCTGCTCCCCTCAGCAGTGTATTTCTGATCTGCCTGTTCTGCTCCCCACTCTGTCTCTGGTGAACCCTCTCGCCTCCCCAAGCCTCTGGCCTGTACCCCAGCTTCTATGAAAAAAAAAAAACAACAAAACCTTTTCCATTAATAAAATACATCCAATCTGTTTAAGATTTTGATTTCTCTCCATGCCACTGTCTGTGTATTGTATTTGGTTCTGGCGACCACCCTGCACATTATTCAGTCGTGGGGTTCAGGTACCCCAGTTCCGGTCCATGCTCGCCATTGAAGACACACCTGGCACAACATCAAAAACATGTCCAAGTTATTCTAGGAAGAGGTGTTGATGACAAGATACTTTTTAAGTGACAATAAAGTATAATAATAATAATTAAAACATGGAAACTAAAATAATCACTCACCGTGAATCCTCTAGCACAATATACAAAAAGCCTCAAATACTGTGTAATTTGGGAGAGATACTCAAATTTGCTTAGCCTGTTTCTTCTTTGCTAAGTCGTAATCCCTGCTATTGAGTGGAATAAATAATGAACAGTGGTAAAAATTAGTGAATAAAATAAACTTTGTGAATAAAACTTTTATATTCTTTATAAAAAGTGCTATTTAAACTACTCAATTTACATCCACAAAGAAAAAAGATTTATTTAGAGAAAATATTTGATAGTGTGGACAAATAGTCACATTCACGATGACCACATTTTAGAAGTAAGATAACCTATGTATGTATATCTGGAAAGAATCCTAGATCAGCCAGGGAGGTGATGAAAAAAGGAACGAATGTATAGATATGTAAGGCATCTGTTTGGCACCAACACAAAGAAAAAAAGAACTACAAAACCATAACACCCTGGTTCCCCCACTCCACCCCAGGACTCTGCTATAATCCTTGAGGAGATTTTGTAAATGGCATTTTATTTGCTGATCTACTGGAATGTGCTGTGTCAAAGCACTATACTTGAAACTGTAACCCGGGGCTTTCTGCAATCATTGTCCTAGTAAAATGAACCTTGGTATTATGCTTTATAGCTAAGCAGATGATAATCTAGCAAGTAAGGACTATAATACGCAATGGTAATTTAATATGAACCTCAATCACCCCTGGAATGAGGGCAGAGATAGTAACTTTGGCCAACCTCTGCCACTTTTGAGCAAGCCAATTTTAGTTCTTACATCTGCTGGTTTAAATGTTCTTTAGTTCTTCAAAGAGCACTTTAGATTACTGTGGGATTGTGCTAAATGAAAGGCAGAAGACTTACAGGAATGAGTTGTTCCCGTGCTGGCTTGTAACCACGTCCTCCCAGGGACCTTTGAGTCTTAGCTCGTCAGGGCCCCAGGCAGTGAAGAAATAGAATGACTCACCCCCACCGCCTGGAGGGCCAGTCACAGGCGCCAACCCTCAATCTAAGAAAGTCTAAGTGTCTTTAGAATTTGACCAAATGCACAAAGTTCTACCATATTGACTAGTTGGTTCAGGAAAAGTTTGTCCAAAGAATAATCATTTAGAAACATCAGCATCACTACCTGATCGAATGGAAGTTAATACAGTGACAATTAGCTGAGTTACCACAGTTTTCTCTGTAACTTGTCTCTTAGTCTCTGTCTCTCTCTTCAAGGATTATACACTATTATTTTCTTTGGGGGAAAATGAGACTTTTGTTGGGGCTAAAGTAACATGTCTTTAGAAGTTTTTTCTTTGCTATTATCATAGCAGAGCTGTGCAGGACTTTTTTAAAAGTGTCTTTGTGTTGAAAGTTCAAATGCAAATTTTAATCTGTATTCCCTCTGATGTCATCCTACCAGAGCCGTGCTTAAGTCTTTCCAGATGGCTGTTATCTACTTCTGAGTTGCAGCCATTCTGGATATGAATATATATTCATATAGTAAAAAATTTCCATTAAACAAACTTTTATTCTTCCTTTGTGGCCTCAAGTTGAACAGTCTCAAAATCAATTTTAATAAATAAAAACGTTATTCACAAAACACATTTTCTTTACTAATTTTGGTGGGTTTTAATTCTTATTTCCTTCTACTCTTATAACAACCCTTTGATTAATATACAGTTACTATTTGTTCCTTTTAAAGTTAGTCTATCTGTATCAAATGGAGACAAGTCACTTCCCTGGATTCTCTTCTCCCCGCTTTTTTTGGGAGGTAACATTGGTTTGTGGCGGACAGCTTCATACTTTGACGTCAATACCTATCACAATATGATCACCACCGAAAGTCTAGTTTCCATCCACCACCATAAAATTGCCCTTCCTTAACTGCTTTACACACCCCATCCCTCCCCCCACCTTTCTGTTGTCTGAATCCAAGTGTTTGGGTTTTTTTTGTTTGGCCCTTTGTACTGTGCCTTCCCTTCCCTGTATGACTGACATTATCTGGAACTTGTCTTTCTCCTTTGACCTATCTTGTTTAGCATCGTCCCTTCCAGTTCTACCCATGTTGTCACAATTTCATTTTTTTTTTTTTTTAGCTGAGTGGTAGCCTACTACATATACAGACCATGTCTGCTTCATTCACTCATCTGTCATTGGGTGCTTAGGCTGTTCCCATAATTTGGCTACCGCGAACGTGGGCGTGCACCTATCTTTTCAAATTAGGGTTTTCATATTCTTCGGACAAATACCCAGAAGTGAAAGAGCTGGATCCATGGTATTCTATCCTGAATTTTTGGGGACAATCAGTCCTCTCCACTTTTACGCATCACGGCTCACCCGCGCCCACCCAACAGTAAACGGCGGTATTAGGACTGACACTCGGGCAGCACAGGGAACCCTGTACATGTGCCATGCTTACCCACCCTTGCTAGCACCCGGGGCAGCATCCTACCCCCAAACACTTGAATAGCTCTGCATTCAAGAATGTCGAGCATGACAAATAAAGACCATTATGTACAATAAACGAAGACCCCAAGGAACATCCTATCTGTTCAGGTGAGGCGCTGCTGTGGACTGGTTTGGGGCGTTTTGGATTGGGGAGTTGCAGACCAGGGGTGGTGGGCGTGTACTACTCCAGCCCTGGTGACCTTTGCCACGACACGAAGCAACTGATCATTTACGATACAATGACTTGCAGTGTATCGTTCTCGTGTGCTTTTTCACTACTTGCCTATCTTTTCTCTCTTACTCTAAGGCTTCTCTAGATAGCAACCAACCTCCTGGTACCAGCAGAGAAAAACATTTCCTCATCACCTTCAATAGGCACAAGATGCAAATCCTGTCTTTCTTTCACTCCTGAGAACTCAGCTACACTTTACACAAAATCATGCAGTTTTTTTTTTTAACCTGTTCATTTCTTTCTCTCTCCATTTCTTTGACTTCCTTAGGAGCGGTCACAGGAAGCGAGGAGGGGGAGTAAATGGAGAGGGCCATATCACAAGAAGGGACAGAGTGTGAAAGGTGGGGGGGGCAGTGTCCTTCCCCTGTAAAATGAGTCAGAGATTCAAGAGGGTGAGGACCAAGAAGATGTGACTTTACCAACCAGGAACTCACTAGTGACCTTTGAGGGAGCAGTTTCCTAGGGGTTATGGGAATGGAAGCCAGAATGCAGAGAGTCGGGGAACAGATAGATGAAGGTAAAGCCCAGTGAATACAGATGTGTTTTTTAATGAACTGGGTCATCAGCCTTTAAAGACCTTCAGAATGTCTACAAATTCCTTTTACCACTTCCATGTACTCTCTTATTCTCCCATTAAAACCTGCTTTCCTCAAGCACTGACAATCAAAATAAAATGAAAACTGGTTCTCAATAAATTAACTTCTTTCATTCGCTTTGGCTACACCGTCGGCACTCCAGGAGCTGGTCATGACTGTACACTGTTTCCGTGCTCTCAGAAGCTCGTGCATTCCTCTGAGCTTGGCCTGAGGTTATCTCACCAGGGATGATGTGCTTTATGGGGAATAATTTTCCTAAATTCTAGAGAATTGACTAGCAAATGAATACCTTGAACCATAGGAAATTGCCTTTATTGTAGGTAAAAAATGATTGTATAGAAGCAGTTTCATCTGGTTCAGTCTCTTAAGATTTCAAGTGCAAACTTGATACAAACTGCATATTGTCACGCCATTTCATTGTTCACTAGTTATGGCGGACTGTGTACTAATGGCTTAGGATAACAGACGCCAGCAGCGATTAAGACATGAGTATTAATTGAACTTCTGCTAAACTTTACAAGTAAGAGCCACTTGTTCACTGTAGCAGGGCATCTGACAATGGTGCCTTCCCAGTCTGCCTGACCACAGTGGCTAGGCTAGTGCCCACCTAAGTCCTAGGTCATGCCCAGGATCTCTTCTGCTACCCTTTCCAATGGTCTTAGATATATGTCCCAGTCACGTGGTTCTGGGAACGTACTTTTAGATTGGGTTAAAAGACTTAGACACTTGGAAATAAAATAGCATCACCTCCTCTGGGTCTGATTTAAATGCCTTTCTTCATCCAACACCCCACACCAATATTACTGCCTTGTGTTAACTAATTGTCAAAAATTGAAGTGATATCAAAGGGCAACTATGGAAAAACCACATCTAGGGACACAGCTATCATTTGTTATTGGCCAAACTCCTCCTAACTCCCAGTTTCAAAGACATGAATCAACAATTTGAACTCTACTATCCCCACGGTGTATCATAAAGAGGAGACTAATGCTGTGCTTTATGAATTGGCTCTTATTCTCTACCTATGATGGATATAAAATTATGTTTCAAACAATGCTATGAAAATAAAGAGCTAAATCAT
Source organism: Scalopus aquaticus (assembly GCA_004024925.1). Lineage (NCBI taxonomy): Eukaryota > Metazoa > Chordata > Mammalia > Eulipotyphla > Talpidae > Scalopus > Scalopus aquaticus. The sequence goes on along the minus strand of PVIJ01001129.1, from coordinate 18,202 downwards.
TCCATAACAAATAGAAATTAGTCATCCATTCAAGTCAAAATTCCCTAAAGGAGTAATAAATTTAGTCTTGTCATGAAAAAACAAATGGATCCCTTCTAGGACATTCTTCTTCTGTTTACACTTCCTGAAACTAGCATGTTATCTTACATAGAGTGGACATTCAACAAATTCTTCAGGCAGGCAGACAAGAAGGAAGGAAGGAGCAAAGGAGGGATAGCAGGGAAGAATACATTTATGCACATTTATGTTATTGAGGTAACTAGACATGTAATTTTTATGAAGAAAAATAAAGATATAAAATGGGAAATAAAACATTGTGTAAGGAGCCGCACGAATTTGAAGTAAGGAATAGGGATTTGGACTGGGGAGGTGGATTTTGTACTCTCTTTGGTTCTTGTGTTCTCTCTGGTTCCTTATTCCTTCTTCAGGAATGATAAATGTGTATATTTCTCCTAGTGATATTTATATCTGAAATATGATCCCATATCATTCTAAATGCAAGAACTCATGGCATTCTCTTTTGTAGTGATGGTCTGATTTGGTTAGTCCCATTGGAAAACTTTTTGGTGGAAACTACACCAAAAAAACAAGTTACCCACATTTATATCTCGCTTGTGAACCAAGTCCAGATATCACTATCCCAGCCAAGCTTTTCTGTAGTGACTTGGTTTGCAGATGCTTCTGCCTTTCCAGTTTCATTGTAGTTTTTGCTAGGGGGCAGCTATAGTTCTACTTGCTTTACAGCATTTTATCTCCAATACATATTTCTTTGCAATGTGTTCCCTTATGGCACATTACAGGATCATTAAATTAAAAATGAGAGGTGTAGTTGATGATTGACTGCTTTCTAATTACCCAGAGTGTTTGTCAAAGGCAGTAGACAGGAGACCTAAGCTCTGTTTTGCTGTTATATTGACTGTCAAGTTCACAGCACATCTCTGATAGCACAGGACACTTCCCCAACAAGGATATTTAGTAGAGCAGAACTTAGCAAGTAGAGTAAATCCCCTCACCACCAGAATACACTGACAGGGAAGACAGTGAACAAGTGATCAAAATGGTCCATCTAATGTCTTCAAAATAAGCAGTATATCAGAAAAAACCAAAGCAGCAGCATATCCAAGATCAGCATTTCTCAACCTTTTCCCCCACTATTTCGATTTTTTGGACACCCTTTCCTGATAGCTCGCCCATGAGATTTTAATACCACAGATAAGCTCTTTATCTGCTTATATACTGTGAACCTTTGGAGGTCTCTAAACCATCATAATATCTAAACAGGTTTCAACCAAGAAAAAATTTCCACCCTATTAAGAATGTATCTCTTGGATTACGCTTGCCAGTACACACTGATCAAATTCAGATTGATGTTTCAGCAATTAAAAACGTCCATTTGCAAAGCTACCCAATACTGGAGTATACAACTCAAGAGGGAGATGTAAGGTAAAAAAAAAAATACATACTAATTTATACATCATCAACCAAGAGGCCAAATCCCACTCCTCTCCTAAAAATAAGAAAGCCCTAATAATATTAAACAGCATATGGTTCCCAAGCCAAAATGGTGTCAAAGTTTGAAATCTTGCACCCACACATTCCAACTCCTCCACATGCAGAAAGACAGGTTTTGCTTTGAGAAGGGATAAGACTATAAGCATGTGACAACTATCATCTTGTTTATTAGCACATATTTACTGAGCTCTGACTAGGTAGGCTTTCAGCTCCATGAGGACAGGGGCTATGTTCGATTTTGCAGACAAGGCTCTATATGAGGATTTTCATGGGCCCTACTTCACTTTTGCCTTTGTGGTATTCTTTCTCCATAAAACACATTTAAATGAGAGGTGTACTTGTATGAGATGAGAAGAATTATTTTGGCATCCTAGAAGCACATCCAGCAAAGACCTCTGAGTGGGCAAGATGTTTGAGACTCCCTAAGGACAAGCTGGAAGAGTGGCTGAGAGACAGACAAGTTGTTCCAGGCAGAGAGGAGAGCTTGTTCAAAGGCCTGGGAGTGAGAGATCTACTGTGATTGGGAGAGAGAGGAGAAAGGGTGAGATATGAAGTTAGAGAGGGAGGTGAGGGCCAAACCACAACAGGCCCAATGTTAAGTTAAGGGTCTGGCTTTATCTAAAGCCAGTAAGAAGTCATTTAAAAACTTCTGTTAGGAATCAACAGGGCCAGGTTTGCATTTTGGATATTCTTTCAAGCTACATTATCACAAGGGACTGGAGAGATATGGTGGATACTCTGGGGATCCATCAGCTCCCCTCTTCAGGGGCCATATACCCATCCCTGGCTTCTGGAAATATTAGCTGTGGACGACTCCCAGTTGAGTCCATCAGCAGGAATTGGCCTAGCCACAGACAAGGGCAGACCCTCTCAGAGCGCACCCATGGCCATGACTGGCAACTGCGGAGATGCCAAGGCCTAGCTTCCTTATCTCAGTTGGGGTGAGCCCAGTTGCTACCCCCGCCCCCGAAGGTTTAACTGAGGCCTCTGACGTAAACATGCTTGCTGGTTACTTCTCCCATTACCTAATCCTACACTATTTATTTACATTACCACAAACTTAGTGACTTTAAAAAATATACATTTGTCATGTCACAATGTCCGTGGGCCAGAAGTCAAGGCCCAGTTTAATTGGGTCCTCCACTCAGGTCACCATCATAGTGTTGACCCAACTGCAATCTCATCCGAAGACTTGACTGGGGAAAATATGCTTCCAAGCTCACTCCCGTTGTTGACAGAATTCATGTCCTTACGACTGCAGGACTGAGGACTCCTGCTTCTTTCTTGGCTGGTTGGTTGGAGGCTGTCTTTGGTATTGAGAGGCTGCCAGCAATTCCTAGAGGCTGCTCAGTTTCTTTCATGTGGGCTTCCCCAGCTTGCTTAATCAAGCCAGCAAGGAGAGGCTTTAGGATGAGTCTGCTATCAAGACAGATCCAGGCAGAACATAATGATCGCAGGAGTGACATCTCATCACCTTTGCTATATTCTATTCATTAGAATCAAGTCAGAGGCCCCATCCTCACAAGGGGAGAGGATTACATGAAGGGGCGAACATCAGGAGATGGGAATGACGGGGTCACTTTAGAGTCTGTCTGCGGCACTGCCTCGCTCACTTCCTACACGTGGACCTCCTGAGAGCACTCCCAGGAAATCTGCATGCAACGGCCTATCTCCGAGTCTGTATTAAGGGAGTAATACTGGAGGCAGGAAAGTGAGTGAGAGACTGCTGTGTTGTTGTAACCTGAACTACGGGTGATAGCAGTGAAGACTGAGCACTTTCTATTAATAAATGTATAATAATGATTATAATTTAGAATGATCTATGATCAAGTCTAAAAACTACAAGGTGTCTCCAAGCAGGAATACACACAACAAAAACAACTCATTTCTAACACTGTAGAGCCTACATAACCAATAGGCTTGTTCCATGGTACAAAAATAAATCTCAGGTCACAATCAGTCACACAATCAGAGATGATTAGCACTTTATTAAAATTAACACAGATTGTACTTGTATAAGTTGCAGAAAGAGTTGATGAACAGAGCTGCCCTATTAGAGACCGACAGTCAGAAAATATTAAGCAACTATTAGTATGAGAACAGGTTCAAATTCCACCTTGTGTATCAACACTCCCATTTCTATCCATTTCATTTACAATAATTCCTTCTTATTTGTGCTTATTTAATCATACATAGAGTGATATAAACAATATTCAAAAAGGATCCACTTTCCATGATTTCTACACCATATTATATGTATTCTTTTCTGGAAAAAAATATTTTTCCTTAGGTCTTCAAAGTGTGAAATATATATATAGTGGACCTACCTTATTTCTAGAAATGCTTAAATACAAAGGCATTTTTAAATCAATAGCTACAAACACCACATGACTACATTTAAACGCTGTGTTGTCAGAGAAATATTTTAGAATGTTCTGTGTAGTTAACAGCTATGATTCCACTGGTCTTCATGGGTATAACTGACTTCCTTTCACTTTCATGCACATTCAAAATTTCTTACAAAAGAAGGCTGGTGAAGCATATATAATCTGCCCTTAATGATTTGTGATGCTGAGCAATTGCACAGAAACAAGTATTGAGTTTCTTGGGGAAGCAAAACTGTAGCTCTTCAGAGAGGAGTGAGCCGCTCATCCTCTGTGATGAAGGCATCATTAAGGTGCCCTCCCTTCGAGTCCAGGGGATCACAGGGGATGCCATTTTCAATTGTGATGGTGTTTTCACACTTATCTTCAGTGTCATCCACTTCAGATGGTCCCTTGCTTTTCCTAAAAGCACATAAGAAGAATGATTGCAACCTAGGAGGAGAATGCATGTTCTTCTGTACAAACATGGAGAGAGGAAAGGAAAAGGAACCTTAAAATGATGAAATAAGTGATGATACTGTATGTTTTCAAATGCATTTCAAAGATTATAAAGAGATAGTGAGGTGAAAATATGCCATCAAGATAAGAAGTCTGCATGGATGATATATACAAGTGGATGAGAACAAGTGCTCTTATTGGGATACTAAATATATATATATATATATATATATATATATATATATATATATATATATATGTATGTATGTATAGGAATGAATAGGTCCATATATACACAAACATATACACATAGATATTCACACACACAAACTGTTTGAAGGAACATGAGGAAAATGTATGGTCAATTATCGAGTTTTAATTTTTAGTTCTTGGAGAACAGCTTAATAGACACTGAACTTAAAAAAAGTAGTAAAGTTCTCTCACGGGAGTCAACAAATTGATGGTTGCAAATGTTGAGGGAAAATTAAATTGAAATGAGATCTCAAGAAGCAAACTCATACTACTTTGTGTAAAGGAAGTAACTATTATAAGTTGCAGATACCACTACTTGGCTCTACTCATTACAGGAGAGTTGCATATACTCATAAGTCAGGTTTTTGGAACTCAGAACATATTTTATTAATTACATTACAACTCAGCTGTAACTCCAGGCATTCGAAAAACTCTATATGACAACATAACTATTTGAGTTTCTCATTCTCAGACCCTTTGTAGCCCTTATCAACGCAAGATATACCCAGATCTTTAATATTTCCTTGGAGTGTGGAAAGCAGAATTTAAAGGTTCTTCCAGTCTTCTGTGAAAGACCAAGGCGCTAAACTAATCATGCTTGATATAGTGGTGGGGGGAGAAGAGAACTGGGCACCTCGAGGCAACCAGAGGGAGAAAGAGTCCCTGCAGCTGATCTCAAGTTAAATGCCAGGGCACCATGGAGGGGTGATGCTAGGCATGACGCGGCAATGGAATCCCACCACCACGGAAGACCCTTAGAACCTCGATCAGTCTGGAAGGTGGGAGTAGAGAAGATGCCCCAGTGATGCCTACGGTAGACTTTCCTATTGGTCCGACATGAGGGGCAGTTTTAATGTGCTTTGAGGAAGAGAAGAAGGGAGATAAAAATAGAACTTTTCTTTACAGACGATTGGCAACTAATATAGAAGGAGTAACAGAAATAAAAAGCCACCAATATAATAGTAATAAATAGATTCTGATACTAAACCATTGAGTGAGAGATGGCTAGGGAACAAGCTATCCATTCACGTGGTCTCAATGCATCACTGGTACAGGCAATGGACTAATTCAGAGACATTTGTATTTTGCCAGTGAGAAATTTGATGAGCCTCACTATCATTGAGAAAAACTGATGCACAGTATGTGTGTGTGTGTGTGTGTGTGTGTGCATCACACCACACACACAGACACACACTCCTGCTCCTCCCCATCACAAAAATTTTTTTACCTGAATCTCTTAGGAGGAACTACTCAGACAAATTTAAAAATATTTTGGAAAACAGCTGACCTGGACTAAGCCCAGAGGCACCCACTGATATGCTTCGCTTAGGGCTAGATGGACAGACACACGGGTGGCTGGTTAGCTAGACAGGTAGGTGAATAGATGGACAGATGAATGTAGGTAAGTGCCTGGTTGGCCAGATGATAAATTAATGGATGAACTGATAGATGGACTGACGGATGGATGGATGGATGGATGGATGGATGGATGGGTGGGTGGGCAGGCTAATACTGAAGGCAAAGTTACTCAGTAGCCCAAGATAGATTTCCAGTGGGATCCACCCAAGAGAAGGAAGAAGAAAGGAAGGACATGACATAATACACATGATATAGCTTGTATTATTATATTTATTTTTTCAAATTGATGAAGGAAACATTCATTTTCCTACCCTTAGAATTATAAATTAGTGTAGATTTTTCCACAATTCACTGACGGTTTATTGGATCATTTCAAATAGCTAGAGTTCATAAAGAATGTAAAATGGCATTCCAATGCTGTAGATCCCACCATTTGCCATTGTGTCTGCCACTGTCAAATGTCTGAACGTGTCATTACAGGCCCAATGCTAGGTTGCAAGTTAGGGGTTGTGACCCCAGAGGCCAAAGAAAGAATCTGCTACTGAGTTTTCCATTCACAGGGTGAACAAATGCACGGACTGCTCCAAACATCAACAATCCAGTGCAGGTTGGGGTGGACCTGGAGTTTCACGTAATGAGAAGTTTCCAGATAGGTGAAATCACCCACCAGAGGACTAGGATATTTTGTCCCCTCCTCTTGCGAACAAGTGTGCCGTCACTTTCCACGTCCTCCAGAAAGTAAAAGCAACTGACATTCTATAACCATTAATCACATCACTTTCATTCATAGTATCTAACATTCATCTGTTGTCCTAAAGCATCAAGGACTCAATCAAAGGGGAAAACTCCAAATTTCACTCATCCTTTCTCCACCCAATTTTTATGGATCTCAAAAGATAGGAGTACTATTTCAGTATGGGATGAAGCTCTAGTAGCAAATATATTCTTGTAAATTACTATAAAAAATGTCTACCTTTGGGCCTCCCCGGTGGCGCAGTGGTTGAGCGCTGCGCTGTGGAGCTGTCGGCAGCGGCGACGCGAGTTCGACGCCTGGCCGGGGAGAATCCCACATGGTGCAGCAGACCTCTCCTGCCTCGCCCGCTGCTCCCCTCAGCAGTGTATTTCTGATCTGCCTGTTCTGCTTCCCACTCTGTCTCTGGTGAACCCTCTCGCCGCCCCATGCCTCTGGCCTGTACCCCAGCTTGTATAAATAAAATCTTTAAAAAAAATTATAAAAAAAGAGGATTTCACTGAAAATTACAATATAGTAAGATTTCTCCCAAAAGTTAGAATAATCCTTCTAACTTGAAAGGCTCGCCATATTTTCAGGGTCACTGAAGCAAACTGTGGATGCGCACACAAAATGGCCTGCAAAGTGACAGAAAACACTGACAGACCCAGCGACAAGTTTTCCCTAAAGTTTGATTGAAGAGATCACCAAAAAGACTTGATAAAGAAGGGCCTCCTTGGTGGCGCAGCGGTTAAGCGCTGCGCTGTGGAGCTGTCCGCAGCGGCGACGCAAGTTCGACGCCCGGCAGGGGAGAGTCCCACATGGCACTGCAGACCTCTCCTGCCTCGCCCGCTGCTCCCCTCAGCAGTGTATTTCTGATCTGCCTGTTCTGCTCCCCACTCTGTCTCTGGTGAACCCTCTCGCCGCCCCACGCCTCTGGCTTGTACCCCAGCTTGTATGTATAAATAAAAAAAAAATGTCTACCTTTGTAAATTGCCCCCAAATTACTCCTCATTGGGTTGGAGGGAACAATAATTCTTCATAACAATAAACAGATTTTAAACATTCAAATCTTACCTGGAAAACTAGTGTATGTAATTATGGACCCTAGATCACAAAATTTTAGTGGACCAAGCATTCTGAAGCAGATGGCAATGCAGGCGTGGCCTTAGAAATGATGGCTGCCAGTGGTTCTTTCCAGTTAGTTCAGTTAAAAGACTGTTTTTATGGAGTTAGAAGAAAAAAATGGCAGAGAGCTGAAGACATGCAGATCACGGCAAGGAATCTTGCCCTCCCTCCCTCCCCAGTCACAAAGGGAAAATAATCCACCAGGCATCACGAAGGCGGGGGAAGAACTGAAAAAGATAAAATGGATGAGGCCGAGTTTCTCTTTAGAAGGATTTCTCAACCAAAAAATTCTAAGGGAAATTGCTGTGGAAATTTATCAAACTGAGCTATGTCAGTGGCAAATGAAGCACATGTTGTTCTTTTGTGAACTTAGCTCCAGCCTTTCAGTCTCGGCATTGCTGGGCTTCGCAAACTGCAATGTCAGTAACTTGCAGGCCAGCGGCCGAGATAAGCGGCTCAAAGGTTATCTAACAGTAGCGCAGCCCTTTGTCACACTGCATAGTGTGGACTGTAATAAGCTGATTCACTGACTCTGCATTGCTCTTACTAAGGATAATAAAACTTAGCTATCTTTCTGGATAATTCTGATTTGATGTTCTGCTTAAAACATGAATTCTTTTTCTGAAAAATAAAGTTGAGTGTTAATGACTTCCGCTGTTCCTGCAATGTCAGATGGTTCATGAAGAGGAAGAAAAAGCTATGACTAGAAAGTGAAAGACGATTACCAGACGGCTTCACTCAATTGTAGAATATAAATGACCAAAGAAAAGAAACTGATGGCGCTCAGACTGTGATAACTGGTGGCTCCCAGAGGGGTGAGGGCAGAGGGGAGAGAGGGGAAAGGGCTAGGGCGCCAGCACTGGAGCGCTGGAGGAGGGTGAGTAAAGCATGTGCACAGGTGGAGGTGTGAACTTGTACTTCCCAAATTATAGTTACGTAAACAACTGCACATAAATAAAATTTGGGGGAAAAAAACTTTAAAATTTAAAAAAAAAGTGACTAAAATAAGAAAAACTAGCTCCAGGAGACTTGAGAATGGATATCGGTCATCAATCTAGAGAAAAGAGGGCCAGAAGAAGGGAGAAAAGCAGCACCCCCTGACCCTCAGAGCCTCAGGGTGTCGAGGAACAGGGTTTCTGAAGAGAAAGGAGCAGCAGCTAAAAGCAGGGCGAGCACTTCTGTCTCCTTGCAAACAAGATGGGGATGAAAAGCCAAGGCCCAAGAAGAGGCAGAAAGACAACAAAGGGCAAATATGATTTTAAAACAAGACAGAATCAACTGCTGGGGGCGGCACTGCCCTCATAATCAGCGTGGCCGATTTCTGAGGGGAGTTCCAAGGTGGCTAAAGCGTCTCGGTGGGCACTGCTGCACGGTGAGATCTCCTCACCACGTGACTGCGGCAGGGCACCTCATATCTGTCCTGCAACAGGAAGCAGCAGCAGCAGAAGAGGAGCAGGAATAATAATAATTAGTATCTACTACACGGCAGAAACCAGACAGCATCTCATTTCATTCCAATTACGATATGATTCAGACTTGATTATTATCCCCGTTTTTTAGATGAAGAGATTGAGACTCAAATATAGAGCAAATTGTCTTTCAGAAAGGACTGATGAGAGGATTTAAGCTAGAACTCTATTTAGTCCCCACCAGGCATCACTCAAAACACGTATGTGATACCTATTGAGTACGGGCATTTAAGAACAGCAGAGAGAGAAAACAATTATTAGCTCTAACATTTCTGATTTTATATACACTTTTTGTGTAATTAACACGTTTATAAGAATGTGAAATGCTGGTATAGGAAAATGCTGGCTGAGTCCTATTCCCTTGTGTGAAAAGCACAATTTGTAGAAATCCAAACACACTTCTGCTTACCACTGACTGACCTCACGGGAACAGAAATATAGCCAGAAATAAACCAAGTACACTTACTACTATCTCTGCTCAGCCATGAGCATGCGTTAGGCGTCTATATACTAGTCCTTGACCTGGTTTTGTTCCCAGTCTCCTTGGAGGTAAAGCCCACCCACAATATCTATGTGTGTCTCTTCCATGATTTGTACTATAGCACCCATCACAGAATGGGTGGCCAACTAAGGAATAAGTTATTTTTACCTCTCTGGGCCTTGGCTTCTGGAGAGATGGATTTAGATCATCATTAAGGTCCCTCCCTAACACCCTAGCATGATAACCGATCAAATACTAGAGTCATAAATCAATTCTGCTATGTACACGCAAGTCCGAAGTTGTATCTGTGACTCTCCCTTTATAGCATTTTGAAAGTTCTATAGAACTGGCACTTTGTAACTACTTTCAGGGGGTGACACAGTAACTCACATTGATATAGCACTTTCTAGGGTATAAAGCATTTATGTGTATGCTCTTGTTTTGTCCTCTCATAACTTTATATATTTAAGAAAATATTACTATCCCCATTTTCCATATGTGACCTGCTCAAGGTCTACTCAGCCAATAAATGTCAGAACCAGAGACCAGAACCCCAAACCAAGAATATTGATACACATCACGTCATCAACTTCATCACCATTATCAATATCGCGCCAGCATTAGCATCACAACCATCACTGTCATCATTATGTCCCACCATCAATATCACCGTCAACACTGCCATCACCACCATCCTCAGCGCCTCCTCACGAAGCTGACCGGAGAACTAAAACACCTAGTCTGGGCTGGGCTAGACACAGATCTAACACATCATTGTGAAGTATACGCAGTTCATCCTCGTTGTCTTCCCACCTACCCAACCCTCAAATTGTTGCCCAAAAGCTAAAAAAAAAGATTGCTTCTCCAACTTTTTTCCTTCAACAAATCTGTCATCGCCACAAACTGCTGTTCTCAACTAGATGGCAACAGAGAAGCAATCTCCTCCACTTATTTCACAAGGAGCTGGTAGTTGTAATGGTGTGTTGAAGGTGACAGTTCAGGCTTACAATCGATGACTTAAATACTCAGAAAATTCATACTTGATAGGAAATCAACAAATGTTATTAATTGATTATTTTTAGAGAGAGCTGCTTAAGTCAATTTACTATAGTAAGCAGTAGGCCTAATAGGATCACTTATCTTTTAAACTAGGTGTCTGTTAATAAAATCACAGTAAGTCATTGAACTGGAAAATTTTATACAGTATAGTGGTAAGATCTGGACAGAAAAGAGATCCTTTGCCAACATTGCTTAATCACAGAAATAGGTTCAGTTGATCTTGAATAATAATCATTGTTATTTAGTGTATACTATACTATATCCTAGGTACTTCAAACATATTCCTCTCATCCAATCCTGATGGAAGCCCTGTGAGATATCATCGCCCTACTACAAACAGAAACAGATCCATGGAAATTAAATGACTCCACCAAGGTCACTCAGGGAAAGGGTAATAGCTGGTATTTGAGTCTACCTCGACTAGGCGTCACTGAGTGCACACTTTCCACCCAGTGGCTCTGAATAACCAATGCAATGCTGCCACTGACACAGCTGACACAGGTGCTAATAAAACATGACTTGAGAAACTTCCTCAACAGCGAGTTTAAGTCTGCACGTCTTGGACGACTCTGGCACTCTTCTCCGTGGTGACTCAGATGGCCCTGGGGTCCCTCTTGGTGTTCTAAGTTTAGGATTCAGTGCCACACACACTACATTCTTTATGATCTACCATATGGATTGGATTGTTGAACATTTCTTGGACTAGCTTCTTCAAGACTAAAGGCTTGAGGGACCAAACCTAGCTTTTCCATGATTAGAAAGGGCTTCAATCACAATTACCAAATGTGCTTTAGACTACACATCCTCCTCACCTTTGAAGCAACACTCTGCCCAAGAGAAACCATCACAGATTGTATCAAACTTAAAACACAACAAGTCAATTTATCCTCAGAAAGTTGTCCTAATTGTCCTGACTATATTTGCTAATTATTGATGCTCTCCAAGTTTACACAAGAGATTTGGCCATCTGGTTTCCTAGTTTGAACATGACATGAATTTGTGAAGGCAAGGTTGTGACAGCAGCTTCACTTCTCCCAGGCAACAGATTATGATGCCACACACCCAATTATTATATTACTGCAGAATCTGCTCAGAAGGAAAGAGATAGCTGATCCCAGCACAAACTAGCTGAAAGACCAGCAAATGGCAGGATAATAAAAGACCAGTGACAGCTAACACTTATTGAGCGCTCACTGTGTGCCAGGCGCCAGTCTAAGCACACTACTGTATTAACTCTTTTTACCCCACCAGGTTAATTATTTCCGTAAACTGCACTGTTGTTCTGGCAAAGTTATCTATGCATGGACAGTAAAGAAAAATTCAGCCAACTTGACTCTAGCACCACAGATGATATTCTCCTGAGCCTGGTGTCCCCGACTCTGCCTGTGCTTCCTTAGCACCGCACAGTGATGTGTTAAACACAAGAGCAGGCGCCAGAAGAGAAATACTTGGACTCTAAGCAGTACAGCTCCAGAGTCCACTCTTCCAACACCTACACCTTATCACACTAATGAGGACACTGGAAACCAAGCAGATGGAGTGGATTCTCAAAGGCTGCAATCATGAGAGTTTTTGAATGCTGCAAGAGAAGATTTCCTATGTTCTAACAAACAAGACAGACTGACAATGTACCAAGTCTCTTGGCATTACATGTCATGCCGAGATCAAGAAAATCAAGCAAGTACAAGTTGATCTTAACCTTTGAGTTGAATTTTGGGGACTAGATACAAATCACATTTATTTCATACTTACCATTTGTGAAAAAAGAATTTACGAGTCCATGATTTAAAGTGATTACTTTCTGCTAGTAACTAGGATGAAATAGTTGGAAAGCAGGAAGCCTCAGAAGGGGCAGCTAGATGAACACACACTTGACCAAACATATCCCACATGTTCTGTGTGGGCACCAACACTTTTGAAAACCAGTGCACATCCCTGCGACCCCCACTCACAGAACTTCTTCTCCTTTGTATCAGAAGGGAAGGCTTAGAAGTATCGAAGTGTCAAGTGAAGAGCTGAGGACTCTCTTCACTTCCTCTGGACCACAGGTACTTGTAAACAAACTTATTTTCACCTTTCCTCATGTGGAAAAATCCTGTCTCCTCTCCTCCTGCCCTACTACCTGCTCTGAAGGTTTCTCTTGAAGTAATAGCAACAGTTTATGCATTTACATCTGCAAGTACCCCCAGAATACAGGTCAGTTTACTCAAGGAGTGGCAGTACAATATGTAGTGAAACTGGAAGTTTCTGAACTAAGTAAATAAAAAAAAAACCTGGAAATTCATTAAAATGCATCCCCTTCAGAGTCTAATTTAGCAGGTCTGTGGTAGAGCCAACGAACCTACATTTGAGTGAGTGATTTTGATGTGGGGAGCTGATTCAAAGGTAACTCTGAGGAACACAGTTCAGTATAATATCATAGGCACTAAAGGGAGGAGTGTCCATCAAAGGGAGGGAAGTATAAAAAGGCACAAAAGCACATGGAGCAAGATGGCCACTTGCAGGCACTGGGCCAAGAAGAGGCAGGCCTCGGCGGGGAAGCATGGAAAGAACTGTGGAGCTGCTACGGCTCGGAGGTGGATGACTGACAACCATTAAATGCCTACCAAAAGGTCTGCTTAGCTCTGAATATCCAGCTTACAAAATCATAAAGCAGGTATTAAATGTGACTCTGGATATGAACCATGCATATACTGCAGAATGGAAAGATAGCTATGGAAGGAGCCATTTAAGTCATGTGTGCTGGACTCTTAAAAGTGTCTAAAAATAAGAACATAGGTAATAATTTGAAAATCACCATTTTTTTTTCAAAGTTTCAGACTGAAGGTACTACCTTCAACTGGGGAAATTTCTCGCCTCATTTTTTTCCAAGTCACAAAAAAATAGGAAAACGCTCTTTAAATCAGTCCCTTTAAATATCTTACCTTCTCCGTTGCCGGATTCCTGATAGAATCAATAGTGTGATTGCAATAATAACAATGCAAAATATCACACCAAACACAATAATCCAGATGGGTACAGATGGGTCAGTGGGTGGTGCAAGAGTGGAAGGAATTTTTAAAAATTCCAGGGTCTGGTCATTCAAAAGGAAGGCATTGTTGATGCGGTTCCTATTCATTCTAAAAGACAATAATGATCAAAAATAAAGTAAGACAAAAAGCATTAGAAACAGGTATAGTGCGATCCATGATTATAACAATCTCTAAAACAGCATCCCCCTTAGCAGGACACCTCAGGTTGACTAGAAAGCTTGATGAGGACAATCATGCTGTAGTTTTCTTTTGGTAAGTTGCAACGTTGGGCTGTGCACTATCACCCTCTACTGTTACAAATGACCCAGAGTAGAGTTTTGAGTTTTGAGCTCTTCCCAAAGTGGTGTTTTTTAAATTGAGGTGACATTGGTTTATAACACTGTATAAGTTTTAGGTGAGTTTACCATGTTTTATTTCCTGAGAGGTGGCATCTAGATTAAAATGACAGAATTCTATTTAAGGTGGCTGACATAAATACCAACAGCCTGAAAAGATAAAATTATATGTAAGACATGAGTGATAAGCGAGAAGAAAACTAGAGCAGAAAATATGAAGCCAGGAGCGGCTTCAAAGCCATCCATTTGCTCTTTTATTTTTTCATTAATTCAACAATCATTGGCTGAAAACTTACTAAGTACCATATACTGTGCTAGGTGCTAGAGATAGAAAATGAGATAAAAGTACTAAGGAGCTTATAGTGTCAAAAGATGGCAGACTAGAACCTCCACAATCACAGGGCAGGCAAATGTCCTATGAAAGAGGCAAATAAAGGTACAAATGGGGGAAGCAGAGGGGCAAGTACTTCATAGTGAGAAGTCAGGGCTTCTTTTCCTGAGAAAGCAACTTTTGAGCTGTGTTTTGAGGGATGAGTAGGAATTCTTTAGTCCAAAGTAAGCAGTGGCAACAGGAATGGAGACAGAACATGGTAGGATTTCTTCAGGAAACTGCAAGTAGTTCCACAGAACTAAAGTAAACGGTGCTTTGGGAATCCAAAAGCCAAAAAATACATATAAAGGTAAATAAGTGACTTTTCCTGGGAGAAATTGAATTTTGATGGTGGTGGCAGTTAGAGAGGGGTTGATAGCAAAGATTCATTTGACTGATGCCAAACACGTGAATTTCTAACTGTAAATTTGCAAACTAGAAGAGGATATTTCTTGGAAATATTCTCTGGCCTTTATTGAATTCACAACAGACAAGCTGATTGCATCTACCCTTAGAGTGGCACTGGAAAATAGAAAACATAATGTGAGGTTCGTGCATGACTTAAACTTTTCTAGGAGTTGCATTTTTAAAAACATAAAAAAGAAATAGGTGATATTTTGATAACATATTTTTGCCCAATATAGCCAAGAAAACAGAATTTCAATGTGTAACCAAAATTGAGTGGTTTCACACTGTTTTAGGATAAGTCTTTGAAAAGTGTGTCCTTTACACGTAGTGCGTATCTAACTTTGGATGAGCGACACTTCACGAGCGCTAGGGCCACGTGAGGTTGGTGACCACTGCACGGGACAGTGCAGGTCTAGACACTAAAGGTAACCAAGTGCCTTCATTGTCCGTCTAGCCCTCCCAGATCACAGGGCTTGCCTAAAATCCTTTCTACATGAAATATGATATTCCCTCACTCTTAAAACCCTAAGAGGTGAGTCTTAACAATATTCTTTTTTTTTTCAGTTGGAATCTTTTCTAATATTTAAATACAAAAAGTGAGCACTGATCCCCATAGACACATACCCAGGCCTCACTGCCAGAACATGCAGAGGATGCACTGCGCTCTGGCCTCACTGTCCCCCATCTGTGGCTGAGGCCGTTTGTTGGCTCTCCCTCCTTTCCGAATAGAGAACTCACGGTGGCTGCTTTCATACGGCGCGCGCCCCTCCCCGGCACCCCACTCTTAAAAACAAAGTCGTTAAAGGTCAGGGGTCCGGCGCGACGGCGTCAGCTCCTGCCCCGCAACGGGAGCGTGACATCTTCCCTCGAGGAGCAATTCAGTGCAGGGCGGGGAGGGGAGCTCAGTGACCGTCTGCACTGCCGTACTCTGCTGCCAGAGCGAGGACACAAGAAATGAGTGAGGACAGTGTAGAGGGCAAGCCTGCAAGTGGGGAGTCTCTCCAGGAGATGATGTGGGGACAGCTCTCCCCACTACTCTTAGATAGCTCAATGTGCGGAGTTTAAAAAAAAAAATCCAAAGAATCAGTTCAAACACTTGACTTCAAACTTCTCCCACCAAGACAGGTCAAAATCAGCAGTAATGATGCAGATCTTTCCAGGAAGTGAAGGTAGAGCCCCTGGCATTCCTCTTGACAGCCCTGCGTTAGGCCCTAGAAGTATCTGCCGCTGTCGCAGCTACTGCTGTTGCTCCATTTGCAACTTCTCTGCCTCAAACACAGCAGGAAGGACTGGGCTCATGAAGGATGTGGTCCCGATCCACAAGGCTGCCCGGGAAAACCTGTACATTTCTGAGCCACAAAAACAGAGATCTTAGCACTTTGTGGACCGCTCACGTATTAGTACGTGTTTTTGTCACCAGTATCAGGTGGCCGCTCACGTATTAATACGTGTTCATCTAGTCTCCGGTTTCTCACGCCACGGTGGATTATTTGGAACTATTAGGAGCTATTTCTTTGATCGTACTCAGTCTAGAAGCTTTACACATTGTTTTGGTGAAAGTGTAAGGTGTTTTATGAGAGACAGTACAGTTTTTTTAATATCCAGTAGTTCAGGAGTTGTGTGTGCTTTCTTGAACGCTTATACCATTCATGTGGTGGCACAGAAAATGGCCGGCCCCAAGGGCTGGTGAATTGAAAGGGCGCCGGCACACACAGTGTTAAGTGGCTCCAGCCGCAGACCGGACCCTCTCAGGGAACGTCTCTGTTTGACCCCACAGTCTCTCCGACAAGAGTCTCGTCCAGCTCCTCCTCAGTCTTCTCGGCATCGGCATCGCCGTTGGGAACCAACTCGTCTGGGGACAGCAGTGCCCCAGGCCCGGCAGCGGCGGCGGTGGCAGCCATGACTGTAGGTGGGGACCGTCTTAACAATATTCTTAATGGCAAAGTGCAGAAACAATTTAGTTCAGATTTTCTTGTTAGAACAAATCAAATCATTTCCCATTGGTACAGATCTTCAGCACCCTTGCTTCAGTCAGGGAAACAGAAGATTGTTCACACGGAAACCTTTGGCATTTGATCATATACTCATTATCTTAAATGTTAATATTTTACAGAGAGCACATGAGTTCTTCACTAGCTATTTCTCAACAATAAGCATTTCAGTACCCTGTAAATCCTTTGTATTACTTTGTTTCATTCCTTCTTTTGGGTGAAATGGTTTATTTCCTGAACTCACTCTTCCAAATATATCTTTGTGCAACATCAATCACGTGTGGCATTTTGAAGTTCTGACACACATAAAGTGCACATTCACTGAAATAAAAACAAATTGTGTCCTTCCGCTTCTTGAAGGAAAGAATACATTTCAATTTGAAAGTTCCTTATGATCACAAGGAGAGGAGGAAGCAAAGAAACAGGAAAACTGTGCAAAACTTGAAATGGTCCAAAAATATGACTGATGATACAGTGAGTGCCTTTCTGGATAATTTCCAACTTTTATTGTCTTTGGATTACACTGCAAATCTATAAATTATAGAAAATGGACACAATGTAAATGATTCTTATCCACAGAAAATCAAGTGCGCTATTCCGGCAGCACAGTGTTGATTACTGCTGGATAAACTGGTGTAGGCTGGATAAGTGAACATCTCCATTCATGGACTCTTATGTGTGTTTTCTTTGGTCCAGGTTTAACATCTTACTAGTTCCCTCATTAATTAATAACAGTCTTTGATGGCATTTATTTTTTAATTTGTATGTACCTTTTTCTAAAAAGTCTTTTAAAGGTAAAGACTGCACATTGACTAAAGAAGATAAATCCTAAGAGGCCCAAGAAATAGAAATAGTTTTCTTGATTTTTAAATAAAAGTCAAAGATGCAACCTGTCCCTCAAAATGCCTTACATTTATTAACTCCTTGAGTTTTCTTGACAACTCTGAGAGAGGGATACCATAATTATTCCTATTTTACAGATGCTAAGAGGAAGGCAAAAAGAGGGGAAGTAACTTCTCTGTTCAAATAGTTGGCAAGAGGCAAAACCAGGATCAGGCCTCCCCGGTGGCGCAGCGGTTGAGTGCTGCGCTGTGGAGCTGTCGGCAGTGGCTACGCGAGTTCGACGCCCGGCCGGGGAGAATCCCACATGGTGCGGCAGACCTCTCCTGCCTCATCCCCCGCTGCTCCCCTCAGCAGTGTACTTCTGATCTGCCTGTTTTGCTCCCCACTCTGTCTCTGGTGAACCCTCTCGCC
>PVIJ01001128.1:202904-219618 GCA_004024925.1 Scalopus aquaticus | reverse complement strand
TGGTATCTCATAGTGGTTTTGATTTGCATTTCCTTGATTATAAGTGATGTTGAGCATTTTTTCATGTATCTGTTGGCCATCCGCTTTTCTTCTTTGGAGAAGTGCCTTTTGAGCTCTTCTGCCCATTTTTTGACTGGGTTGTTGGCTTTGTTTTTGTTGAGTTGTGTGAGTTCCTTGTAAATTTTTGTTATTAGTCCTTATCCTTACCACTGTGTTTCTCTGAATTAACATAACAAATTCCTTCTGGCCCTTTGTAATTCTAAACATTCCTATTTGCTGAACCCACCTATTCAGAGCTCCATTGTCCTGTGATCTTAGAGCTCATTAGAATCACCTGCAGGGAGCTTGAAAAACCACACAAAATCTGGTGACCTCTTATCATAGATTCTTGTTGATTGGTTCCCAGTGTCCTGAAATCCTTTTTCATAGAACACCTGACAGAATTCATAAACAGTTAACCCATAGCATGGAGTTCTTTCGCAGCTTAGCTCAGTCCAGAAATTACTTCACTAAAATTGTTTATCAATCTGTATATTAATTATGTACTTAAGATTTGTGATACAGAAGACACTGCCTTTCAAAGCTGGGGAAAACCACAAAGCAGTTTTCATGTGAACATTGCTTACTTCTGATTGGCCATGTTCTAAGAAAATCAAATGTCTCTCTTTTATTTAAATACATACAATTATCCAGGAGACAAACCCAGTTAGCAGTCAATGGATCTACTAAATATATATATATATTTTTTTTTCATGTGAATGAGTGAACTTTTTTGACACTGCCTCAGAAGATGGTTATTTTATCTCAGAGTTCATATTCGCTGTGAGTGACCTGTGCTTTAACACAAAATGCCTGTTGGGTCCTGGTTTCTAGCCTGAGAGTTTTCACCTGGGCTTTTCGTTCCAGAAGTCTTGATAGACTGTTGCCATAACTTGTGTCTATGTATCCCCCAGATTCTCTTCCTCTAAGTTCTCAACTCCAGAGTCACTTGACCTTGTCTGAATTGTAAAGTCTTCTTTGACTGAAAGGACAGCTTTCTACCTCATTTGATTGCTCTGGACATAGACCTCAGCGCTTAGTCGCCTCTAAGAGCCAGCCTGCTCCACTTGGCCTTAACTCCTGCCTTCCCCACTTCCCACCCTTGCCCTGCCTAGTGCTGTTACAAACTACATTTCCAATGAACACCTAACACCCCAGCTGCCTCACCAGAGTTACAGGATGTCTGCCTCTCCAGCCTTCCCTGTGTCAGGGGCTTCTTTGTAAAGCAGGATTGCTGTAGTGACAAAGGTAGATTTCCACTGAGTGGGTTAAGTGCGACTTTAGCAACAGCTGCCAGCAGATTGTGGGCTCATCAAAGGTTCTATCCATCAATTGTCCACAATCACCATTTTTATTTGCCCAGTTGGGAGCAATTCATCATCGTTCAATGCAGCGGGAAGCTCCTCAGAGGCAGAATAGATGCGAAACCTGTTTCTCGTCTTCCTTGCCAACAGCTGGCATCTGACACAATTTATTTTCTGACGCGAGAACAAAATATTATCATTCTCTTATAATTTATTTATCGATTATTTTTGGCAATGTCGTCCTCAGTCGCCTTTCAAGACGCACGTAAAAGGACTTCACGTGGCAGTGTAGGAAAGTGTCCGTCTGCGGGTAACATGTAAGTGCAGTAGTTACAAGTGAGCCTGGAGGGGCCTCACAGGTGGCTCAGGGGCTAGTCTCAGCGCTATAATGCTGTGCAGTAATTCTCTGTGTATTAAGTTGAGGTGTTTTCTCCAGCTCTGGATACTCATAACATTGATTATGCAAAAAACAAACAAACAAAGAAAAAAAAAACAAGAAACAATACAATACTATGCGTTTGCATGAAAATTCACAAAATTTCCAAAACCCTTTCCCACAAATTTTCTTGTTTTACTACAGCAAAAGCTCTGAGATGTGGGCAGGTGAATTCCCACAGCACCCTCAAGAAAATAAACCTCCCGGCAGTGGCAGGTTTGTCTAATAGTAACAAATGGACAAAAACAATGGCCATCTTCTTGCGAGTCTCCTTGCGCTACCCGCAGGGTAGACATTGCCATGGAGTTTACCTTTAATCACCAACATAAGCATCAGATAAGAGCAAAGTTGGCTGGTTGAACTGAGTAGAAAACCAGAGGTGCTGTTATCTAGGACCCATACTTGCTAGTATTCCATAGGACACAGTTTTAAGGAAGGAGCTATCTGATTCTACATTTTTAATAAAAAGAAGAAAAGAGAAACTATTCTGGCATACGGAAGAGAATGTAGGAGTAAAGCCATTTTATAACAATTCACAATAAGTGAAAGAAACCATGAAACTAGAAAAACACGTTGAAAATATCCAATGAGTTTTGTACAAACCATATTTAAGCTAGGGCTTTGGACAGATTGATCTGTCATCTGGATAGGATTTGTCTAATGTGACATCATTCTTTCTTTCTAGAAATAATCACTGAAAGAGTGCTTTTAAAGCTGTACTAACAGGGAAACAGAGAGCAATACAGGCCCACATCAAGAGACAAGAAATAGCTCTTTTAAATACTATGCACTTTCTATATGCTTAAAGAAAAAAGAAACTCATAACTGCAACTCTATTGAATATTTTATTAAACACCCAACCAGTCTACTCAAGATAATGCCTAACACAATAAATCCTGGCTCTCCAGGTGTCTTATCATCTTAATTTTTGCTTTGAGATTATCCTCTGCTTCAAGTAATTAATATTGTACTATAGCACTAGGACTGAGTATAAGAGAATAGGGACCCAATTTGCAGATAAACGGAACTAAATTCAGAATTGGCTCTAGCAATGATTGGTTAAATGCTCTGGACAAGTTTTTTGGCAGATCTCTAATCAGACTGAATCAGACACCCTGGACTCAGTGATTTCCCTGTTGAGAAAGAATAATTACAAGTGAGCCTGAAGGGGCGTCACTGGTGGCTCAGGGGCTAGACTCAGCACTATTAAGCATGAGTTCGATCCCAGCCAGGGAGCTTCCCACAGGGCGTAGCAGACCTCTGTCTCGCCCATTGCTCCCCTCAGCAGTGTATTCCAATCTGCCTGTTCTGCTCCCCACTCTGTCTCTGGGGAATCTATTCACTGTCCACCCCTGCATCTCTGGCCTATACCCCAGCTCTTGTATGCATAATAAAATAAATCTTTAAAAAAAAAAAAAAGAGCCTGGAGCATCTACTACTCAAGAAAATAAAGAGCATCTATACACACACGAGTAAATGTATGTGTACAGGCAGGATCTACACAGATGGGCCCCAGAAGTCAACTAAAAAGGGCCCCCACTAAACAAAACCGGGGTAATTACACAACTAAGCACAATCATGATGTACAAATCATCAAAAAGTATAAATTCATGAGTCCACATTGATAATAAGTTAAAAAATGAATCAATATGCTCATGCATGCAGGAATACACACATAGTAAGACAGGAAGGTCTTTCTTCTTTGAATGATTTATTTATTTATGCATACAATAACTGGGGTGCAGGCCAGAGGCATGGGGGGGGCGGGTGAGAGGATTCACCAGAGACAGAATGGGGAGCAGAACAGGCAGATGAACTGAAATACACTGCTGAGGGGGGCAGGGGGGCAGACAGGAGAGGTCTGCTGTGCCATGTGGGAAGCTCCCTGGCCTGGGATCGAACTCGTGTTGCAGTGGCTGGGGACAGCTTCATAGTGCTGAGACTTAACCCGTTGCACCACCAGGGAGGCCCCAAAATGAAACAAAATTAACAGACAACTATACATCAGAGATCCCGCCGGGGAGAAGGAGGGGGAGGGGGATCAAAACATGAGGGAAGAGCACAAGGGACTATGGTGATGGTGCAGGGTGAATGGGTGGTGGGAATTCTCTGGGGACTACACCTGCGAGGAGAAAGCAAACTTTGTACAAAAATGAATAATGATGTAAAATAGATATAAATAAATAAATAAATACATAAAAAAGAAAAGGAATAAATTTTCTATCATTCTCATGTCAAAAAAATAAACTTGGGGAAGCTGTAATCTTACAAAAATGTAAATATGGGCCTCCCTGGTGGCACAGCGGTTAAGCACTGCGCTGTGGAGCTGTGGACAGCAATGACGTGAGTTCGACACCCGGCCAGGGAGATTCCCACTTGGCACGGCAGACCTCTCCTGCCTTGCCCGCTGCTCCCCTCAGCAGTGTGTTTGCGATGATCTGCCTGTTCTGCTACCTGCTCTGTCTCTGGTGAACCCTCTTTCTGCCCCACACTTCCGGCCTGTACCCCAACCTGATGCGTAAATAAATAAATCTTTACCAAAAATGTAAATATCCTAAAAGACAAAGAACAGCTGTGGGAATATTCCAGAATATTCCAGATTAAAGAAATCTAAAGAGATGTAACAATTAAAGACAATTCCTGAACCTGGACTCACTCCTATACTAAAAGGAAAAAACAAAAAAGCAAAACGAAATTCCTCTAAAGGACATGATTGATGAAACTGGATTTTAAATAGTAAAGTAGATAAAAATATTTTACCTATTGATATTGTATTTATTTTAAGGATTTGTGACTGATTTGTTTATATAAGAGAACATCACATTATTTCGGAAATACATACGAAGTAGAGAAGTATTTAGAAGACAAGTTATAGGTAACATATTCCTGGAGTGATTCCGGAGAAAATACATATATGTAGAGAGAATGAGAGTGATAAAATAATGAGGGAAAATGGTACTAAAGTTGATGCATCTACAAAAGAGTGTGTGGACAGTCTTTGTACTAATTATTTTTTTTCTTTTCTCCCCCAACTTTATTGAGATATAATTGGCTCATACCGTTATGTAAATTTAAGGTATACAGTGTGATGATTTGATACATGTATAGATTGGGAAATGTTTACCACAGTAAGTTTAGTTAACACATCCTTCTGCACATGCAATTACATCATTCATATATCATTGTTGATTTTTTCGTTTTGTTGTTTTAATTTTCTTTTATTATTTTTACAATGTTTGCTTTCTTTTCTCAGGTGTGCCTGGGTGAACTGGTGGTGGAAATTCTACGGGGACTACACACAACTAATTATTATTTTTGTGACTTTTCTGGAAATTTAAAATTATTTCCAAATAGAGACTTTAAAAAATGAAAGTCTGTCCTTGAAGAGCCAAGAATTATTTCCATCCAAGTTAAATAACTAGAGTGAAAAACCCTGAACTTGAGTGCTAAGTTTATTGTTCCTGTTTCTGAATGGTCTACAAA
Organism: Scalopus aquaticus; assembly: GCA_004024925.1. Taxonomy (NCBI): domain Eukaryota; kingdom Metazoa; phylum Chordata; class Mammalia; order Eulipotyphla; family Talpidae; genus Scalopus; species Scalopus aquaticus. The sequence goes on along the minus strand of PVIJ01001128.1, from coordinate 214,356 downwards.
CATTCATCTTGTCGCCCTGTGAGGAAGCATAATAAAATGCATATGAGTTGTACTTTTAGTTTTTATGGAAGATAAGTAACTAAGGCCAGGACCACATCTTAAAATTTTTCTGAGTATTTTTATTGTATTTTTTTAAAATTCACAGTTGTAAGACTTTCATAGATGGGATGGAAAGCATACTGACTGTTCTTACTGCTTCTTTATTGTGTGTATAGTTTTCTTGGATGTTTATGTTTTAAATTACATGCTATAAGATACAGAATTTGTGAAGAATTAATAATTTCACCTGTTTTGCTTTTTAGGAATTTTTTTTTAAACAAAAGTATGAAGTTAAACATATCTTTTTAAATTTTCAAGAACTTTTATAGAAATGTGCCTATTTTGGAAAACCTTCAAAATGTGCTCAGCTGTTCTTAGATTTATGAAGATACTTTTATATCTTATAATCAGTAAAGTTCACATTGCTCTTACCTTCATCATTTCTGCTTGTATTGTTTTTCAGTTGGGAGTTTATAGGAACAAACCAAATAAATAAAATGCAAAGTTAGCACTTAGAAATCTCACAATTCATGAGAATCAATAGAATAAACACTTCTAAGTATTTAAGCATAAAAAAATAATGTCTAACAGTTGAATAGAAGGATTCATTTCAGAAGTGAATTTTAATAGTCGATTCTTCATTAACCAATAATGGACATTTTGGTACAAGTAGATATAATACTTAAAATGATGTAAATTCACCCATATAAAAAATAGTTAAACTACTAAAAAAAAATCTATTTGGATTTCTCTTCCCTGTTTTCTCTAATAAGATATTTTCAGTGTCCAAAATCTAATAGAATTGCTTTAGGCTGTTGGCTTGCATGTTCAATGCATTGTCTAAACTAACTCCAGAATTAAAATGTAAAATATCTGCTATTTCAAAACTTTGGCATGGAGGACTGAACTAACTCTAGTCAATACTGCTGGGAACAAAGGGAACTGTCAGAGGAATTAAGAGAAACATAACAAAAGTTTTCCATAAATAAATTACTTGAGGGAAAACATTAGAAGATCTGGTTCAGCTCTGGCATTTTGACCTGGATACAAGCAAAATATATTTATATTCTGTGCAATTATTTATTGAAACTAAATCAATGCTGTGTTAGTCTGCGCAGGCTGCCATCATAAAATACCATAGACTGGGTGCTCAGACAACCCAGATTTATTTTCTCACAGTTGTGGAGACACCAGGAAGTCCAAGATCATGGCGCCACATGGGACTCTTTCCAGCAGACAGGTGGCCAGCTTCTCAATGTCCTCACATTGCAGAGTGAGAGAGGAGAAGCAAGGTGGCAGGTGTCTCTTTCCAGAAGGATATTGTCCCATCATAAAGGTCTCATCCTCATGACATCATCTAAACCTAATGATCTCCCAAAAGTTCCCTCTTCAAATACCATCGCAATGTGGAGAAAGACTTCCAGAGTGATTTGGGAGGAACACAATTCAGTTCACAGGAATTGGACTTAAAGAAAATATATGTAACTCTGAAGGCCAGACCACCTTTCATTTCCATTATTGATTGCAAAGAACACTATAGAAATACTGAGTGTGAAATAATAGATTTAATTAATAAAGTACAAATATCAAATTTTTATATATTTTCTACTGCTTAGTAGCCTTGAAATTTGAAAGATTTGTATCATAATTGTCTTGTCATTATTAAAGAAGACTAAAACTTGGTAATTTCTTCACACTGGACAATTTTATTATCTAAAATAATTGGTATTTTCAGTATGAGTATCCCATTTATTATTATAAAGGAGAAATAGATTATATTCTATTATAGATCGCAGTATTAGTATAAAGACTAAATTAGATATTTTTTTCTTCTCCATTAAAATATGTTTAAGTCTTCATTTTCATTTTTCTTTTTGAATCCCTGGGTAATGGCTTCAATCATAGGACATATTTATCTTATAGTCACCAATTATTTTATAGAAATGAAAGAAGAAAATTATCCAAAAACATAGAACACAATTTCAAGAACAAGTACGTGAAAAAATTCTGAATTTGAAGCCATAGCGTAAACCTTCAAGCACAGAAAAAAAAACCTATTAAATATTTAGTTATTATATATGACATATTAATAGAATCAAGAAAACAAAGTTAATAAAATGTAAGAACTCAGAAAAATGTTCTTTAAACCCTTTTAGGTTTTACTAAAATATTTTACTCTATTACTATAAGTAGTGTATATTAATACAAAACCTTTCTCAGGGAAAAGCTTTGATGAGGCAATCCTACCTCGTGGTGTAAAGTACAGTCAAACTGAGGCCTGAATTTTTCTGATTATGTATTCTGATTATGTATATATTCAATGTCATTAGCATATGGTGCAGGAATGGCCAAACTACTGCCCAGGGGGAATATCTGGTCCTCCCTAGTGGCCTAGGGGTTAAGACTCAGAGGTATCACTACTGTGGCCTGAGTTCAGTCCCCAGCCAGGGAGCTGTCCCACATGGCACAGCAGACCTCACCTGTCTCCCCGCTGCTCTCCTCAGCAGTGGATTTCAGTAAATCTGCCTCTTCTGCTCCCCACTCTGTCTCTGGTGAATCCTCTCACCCCCTGCACACACTTCTAGCCTATACCCCAGCTCTTCTATGCATAAATAAATAACTTAAAAAAAAAAGAACACAACAACCCCTCTTAATGTATGTACTATTTATGGTTCCTTTCATGCTACAGTTGGGTCCAAGAGTTGACATTTTCACTCACAAAACCTAAATATTTACTTCCTAGCACATGACAGAAAAGGTTTCAGACTCATGGTTTATACTTATATTTTCCTGCTTGCCCAAAGGATGGATCTCCTCTTATTTTTGTCAAACACAGCTGAATTGGATATATGCTCACATACGGATATATGTTTTACTGGTTTTGTTCCCTGACTTTGCCCTCCAAAGTCATTGTCCTTACAGACTTAAGCTATCACTTCTGTACTTGTCCTTAGTTGTTGGTGTATCATTCATCCTATAATACATGTTCTATTTCAAAATAAGTCCTTTTCAAATTGTTTCATTTACAGCTTACTTTCTATTGAGATATGTCTCTCTTTTACCTCTTCGGGAGTCTATCATTTTAACTTCAGTATTTGGGGATTCAGAGGATCCTATAGTGTAATATTCAGCCCCAATATTATTTGTTCCGTGACATCTGGGAAGATCCAGGAAAGCCTGCAATGGTCTAGCTCCAAGTTCCCATTCCACTGGGCCCCTGTGGATAAAGTCCCTAACTAAACAAACACCCTCCTTATTTTGGAGACCAGAAACAGTTCTTGATTATCTCTGACCAGTGGCTTCATCTCCCTGCCAATCTGGCATCATTCAGCCAAGCAGATCACATCTTCCTGCAGGAACCAACAGTCACCTCCTGCTCTTGACACTGGAATACCTGCCTTGCATTCGCCTGGGATAGACTCTCTTCCCAGCGACAGCACCCTGTGATCCACATGGTAGTTGGGGTCCCCCTCCCTCAAGCAGTGAGTGAACATGACTGGTAAACTACTGTTGATTTCATCTTTTTTTTTTTTTAAAGATTTCTTTATCTATACATACAAGCTGGGGTACCGGCCAGAGGCGTGGGGCGGCGAGAGGGTTCACCAGAGACAGAGTGGGAAGCAGAACAGGCAGATCAGAAATACACTGCTGAGGGGAGCAGTGGGCGAGGCAGGAGAGGTCTGCTGTACCATGCAGGATTCTCCCCGGCTGGGCATCGAACTCACATCCTGCGCTGCCTACAGCTCCACAGCACAGCACTCAACTGCTGTGCCACCAGGGAGGCCCTGACTTCATCTTTTTATGTGCAAACTGCAAGCATCTCCATAACCCCTTCACCAATGGGGTGTCTAGGAGGAGATGAGGAAAACATATGCCCCAATCACTACCAATTCTTTTGGATATTCTCAAATTTTGCAATTTCTAGACATTTGACAATATATGTGTATTCTTTCACTTTTTAAGTATCTGTTTTATCAAAGTCTCAGATAAATTTATAACATTTTGCGTCAATTTCTTTCATGAGTATGTTGATGGCATTTTTTAAAAGGAAGCTGGATCAGAATTATTAATACTTATTAATGCTTATTAATAATCACTCAGTGATGATATGAACACTTTGTTCTTTCCACATTAAAAAGGATAATGTTAAAGTAAAATATATGCCTTAAATACATGCATTTTTATGCTCTCAAAATAATGAGGTACACACATATTAGTAGCCATAAAATAGAATAGAAATGAATCCTTTAATTTTCTCTTCTCAGTTAGAAATGGCTGAAAATGTTTATAAAAATTATTTTCATTTTTTTTGAGTATTTATTTATTTTTTTATAAATATATATTTTTATTGTTATTTTTGTCTTTTACATTTTGTATTTCCCTTGGGTAGCCCACCACCAATTAACCCGTGATCCATCTTCATGGTCCCTTGTGTTCTTTTCTATTCCATTTTGTGCCCTTTTCCTTCCCTCCCTCCGCCTCCCCCGCCCCCATTTTTGCCACATAGGTATGTATTATATTTTACTGACAAAGTCACTGCAGTTGGTTCTATGCCATATTTGATGACTATAAACATATATCCTTTACTACTTCTATACTTATGAAGATGACTTTATTTGTATAAAATAAAACTGTATAATGGTCTGATTCCCTATGTTCTTTGCATAATTATCTCATAATTATCAATATAGTTAATTTAAATTTTTCTTGAATACTAACTTCGGAAATATTCAGTTCCTTTTTTAAACTCTAATTCTCTCAAGTGACTGCAAAATAATTTTTCTAAGTGTCCAACAGGCTCTACAGAAAGAAGGATACACTCGTAATCATAGTATCTATAATTATGTTAATGGAGTTCCAACAAGATCCTCTGCTCATTTAGAATCTACTGAATTCAAAAGCCTGAAAATAAACTGTCATTACACCCACATCAGAGACATTTCATCTATGACACAGATGGGATTTCTTTTTTCTTTTTCTTTTTCTTTTTTTTTAAATAGAAATTCCCTCCCTTAAGAAAAGAATGTTTTGGTTTTTTTTTTTAAGATTTATTTATTTATGCATACAAGCTGGGGTATAGGCCAGAGTCGTGGGGTGGCAAGAGGGTTCACCAGAAACAGAGTGGGGAGCAGCACAGGCAGATCAACGGAAACACACTGCTGAGGGGAGCAGCGGGCGAGGCAGGAGAGGTCTGCCACGCCATGTGGAAATCTCCCTGGCTGGGCGTCAAACTTGTGTCACAGCTGCCAACAGCTCCACAGCACAGCGTTTAACGGCTGTGCCACCAGAGAGGCCACAGATGGTATTTCTTTTACTTGACATTTTTTTATAAAGACAGCGAAAAGTATTAGTAGTGATTGACTGAATCTACTGTGTTGAATGAACTATGAGCAGATTACCCACGAATCTAGCGTGCTGAGAGCTTGACTGGGATTGCATTGAATTCGTAGATTCAAATAGGGGGAAACTGACACCCTAACATTCAGTTTATCAATCTGTGAATAAGGTGTATAGTTCTCCATTTATTTCCTTGTTTGTTGATTTTTTTCCATTGGAGTTTGCAGTTTTCAACATAGATCATGCACAAATTTTGTCACATTGATACCGGAGCATAAACATTCTTGGGGTTAATACAAATGGCATTGTCCTTTTAAGATTTTTAAATACTGGGTGTCCCTGCTGGTGTAGGAGTTAAATGGCAGAGCTATGAAGCTCTTGGCAGCACTGCAGTTCTCTGGGAACTGACCCACAGGGCAGAGCAGACCTCTCCTGCCTCACCCGCTGCTCCCCTCAGTAGTGTACTTCAGTAGATCCTCCATTTCTGCTCCTCATTTGTCTCTGGTGAATCCTCTCACCACCCTACACCTCTGGCCTACACCCCAGTTCTTTTTTTTTTTTAAAGATTTATTTTTTATTTATACATACAAGCTGGGGTACAGGCCAGAGGCATGGGGCGGCGAGAGGGTTCACCAGAGACGGAGCGGGTAGCAGAACAGGCAGATCAGAAATACACTGCTGAGGGGAGCAGCGGGCAAGGCAGGAGAGGTCTGCCTCGCCATGTGGGATTCTCCCCGGCCGGGCGTCGAACTCGTGTCGCCGCTGCCGACAGCTCCACAGCGCAGCGCTTAACCGCTGCGCCACCGGGGAGGCCCTACACCCCAGTTCTTGTATGCATAATTAAATAAACCTTTAAAAAATTTCTAATCTAATGAGTTGTCTTTACGCTGATATCACACAGAGGTCACTAATTCAAATTCCTGAGGAAAAGAAGGGAGGGCTTCTTTGTCTATCTTTTTAAACATCCAGAATTTTAAATTTATGCTTCGTCAGAAAAGTCAAGGAAGAAGTGCAGTGAATTATGGGAAGCTGTATGGCAATTCCTCAAACTGCTAAACATGGAGCTTCCATACGACCCAGCAATCCCACTTTTGGGAATTTACCCAAAGGACACAAAAGCACTAATCCGAAAGGATACATGCACCCGTATGTTCACTGCAGCACTGTTCACAATAGCAAAGGTATGGAAGCAACCCAGATGTCCAAAAATAGATGACTGGATCAAGAAGATGTGGTACATATACACAATGGAATACTATTCAGCATGGAAAGAAGATAAACACATGCAATTTGCAGCGACATGGATGGAATTAGAGGGGATCATACTCAGTGAAACACGCCAGAAAGAAAGAGAAAAATATCTAATGGTTTCACTTATAACAGGACTATAAGGAAACCAAATAGGAGAGAGACACTGGGGGAGGGGAGGGGGCCGGGGAGGGGAGGATAAGGGCACAAAATGGAATAGAAAAGAACACAAGGGACCACGGAGATGGATCACGGGTGAATTGGTGGTGGGTTACCCAAGGGGAACACAAAATGTAAAAGACATAAATAACAATAAAAAAAATATATGTGTGTGTGTATACATATATATGAGAAGTGCAGTGAATTGCTTCCGCCATCTGCAGAGGGAACAACTAATGGAAAAATGTGGACGACATCTTGAGTTAGGAACTTTGAAGTCATCTCATAGGAGTAGGACCGTATTAACTGGCTAAAGCTATAATCATGCCAATTGTTTGAAGTCGCTCCTCATGAGGGAGCCTAAGGCACTGTGGGAGAAAGAGCATTCCATCTAAATAAATCTTTAAAAAAATTTTAAATACTAACTGTTCACTGTTGGTATATAGAACACAGTGGATAAAATATATTTTGAAATGAAGGTTTTGGCACTATCTGGAGGGCAAATCTCCATTTAGGTTTAATTAATGTCACTCACTGCTTACCCTTTAGGAGTATGGGAAGTAAGAATTCCCATGTTCCTGCCTCTGCATCTCCTGTTTTTTCAGTTAGCTAAGACCCACTGTCGTCGATACAATCATTAATCATCAGGAGTAATAGAAAAAGTTTAAAAAGTGGGGGTATTCATGGGGAAAGAGGGTTAAGATGAGTACTTTTATGAAAATCCCATTAAGTTGATTTCTATCTAAACCCAAGGTATGTTCACAGTCTTCACTCCCTCTTCCTCCTCCCCCAACTCCAAATGAAAAAGAAAATAAAATCCCAAAAATTGTCTGTATCACAGCACATGTTTCAAAATATATTATCTTTATTTGTGGAATAGCTGAAGCATATGAGGACATAAACTATTTTAATTTTATTTTAATGTCATTTAACTTATGATTGAAGAGCTTTGCTTTAACACAAACTACTAATTATTCTAAATATAAATTGATCAGCCTGTAATATATATCATCTGCAAGAAATGAAAATCTGAGGCAACAGTACAGGGAAAAGATACAAGATTGGCATGAGATAAATTTGGAGGTCTCCAGAGACCTGACACTTTCTAAATTAAATCAATAAGTGCAGCTCTGTGGCCCTTACTCCATCTGAAATGAAATAGTACAAATCAAACATTTCACAGCATTCTTTAGCACCACTGATAGAGACATAGCAGAATCTTGAATTTTGAACCAACAATGGTTTTGGAATTGGTTATTTGTAATCTCAACAGGAAATATAAAATTATTATCCATATCAGATTGTTTCTTTGGATTAGAGGCATTCTGATATTTAAAAACAAATACGTAAGAAAGGAGAATGTTAAGAGCATAATTAGCATTGAAAAAGCACAAGAGATCCAATGGATGTTGCAATAGCTGTGGTGTAGGAAAAACTGAATTTAATGTGATGTGATGTGATTAATTGCTCAAAATACATGCATGTTTATGATGGGGGCATTTTCAAAGAGGGAGTACATATAGAAGTCTTATTGAATGACCAATAATTGAGGAAATGATTACCTGAAAGGGCAAAGTTTTTCAGGGATATTGAAAAGAATTAATTCATTGGGATGAATTAAAACATCTAATAAAATTTGAAATGAACTGCAAAATGAATAGTCACCCTCAAAGAAAGAAATCTGTCTCTACAGTAGCTGAGACAAAGAAAGCTAGCCTAATCTGTGACAGGAATTAGGAAAATCTTGCACGAGGAAATTTCAATTAAATGACGTCTTAAAGGTGGACAGGTGAAGGGCCTCCCTGGTGGTGCAGCGGTTAAGCATTGCACTGTGGAGCTGTTTGCAGCGGTGACACGAGTTCGACGCCCAGCTGGGGAGATTTCCACATGGTGGAGAAGAGCTCTCCTGCCTCGCCCGCTGCTCCCCTCAGCAGTGTATTTCCGTCCATCTGCCTGTTCTGCTCCCCACTCTGTCTCTGGTGGACCCTCTCACTGCCCCACACCTCTGGCCTGCACCCCAGCTTGTATGCATAAATAAATAAATCTTAAAAAAAAAAAAAGGTGGAAGGGCGGATTAGGTGACCTACTCATTCATTGAGGGTGGGACAATGTTCTATCCAGGCTTTATTAGTCAGTTTTCACTCAGCTGAGATAACCAAAATCTCAACACCACCATTAGGGTGGCTTATGACAGCCAGTTTTTGTGCCATATTAATTACTTTATTTGTGATAAGATGGCCTCAGGGAAGAGTGAGAAAACAATGGCAGAACCAACCACACAGAGGCTCTAATATCCTCTGCATAGATATGGTAAATAAGTCACTATTCTGGCCAAAAAATGCCACCTGGCCAATAGCCCTCTTCAGGGTGGGTCAGCAAATTCTTGGGGACAGTAACAAAACTTACCAAAATTTTTAATGATTTTAAGTCTCATACCATGGTATTTTTTGAAAGTAAAGACTGTAAGAATATATTTTCTATTTCTAAATAACTTTCTGATTCCCATGCACAATTTAGCCCTTGGTAAAATGTTGATCATTGTGATTTTTAAAATGCTAGTTTCTGAAGATGGAGATTGTAATATTCAAGGACATACCATTTTTCCTTGTATTCTATTAGGTCTGTTATTAGACTGTGATAATTCCCATAAAAGAAAATCTCATTTCTAACTCTCCATACTCCTGCTCACTGGAAACAGACATAAGGGGCATTTTCCGTCTCAGCAGATTGACTCCACCAGCGCGAATACTTGGCCCAGATAGTCACCCCGTACAACAAAAATGGACTTGAACGCTCCTTGCTGGCGGCGTCCTGTGGGTGTTCCCTGACCGTGACAGCTCCGCTCACGGCCCTTAATGCCCGTGTCAATCTCTGCCTTTATACCCAGTGTTTTTGAACAGCACCAAAAACAAAGTCCTTCAGTGTTTGACATAACCACATAATTCTCAGCGAGGCGAAGCTGACCCTTCAATTACACCATCTGTTATTTGTTGCTGTACAAAAATATCTTAGACCATACACTCGTGTGTGTGTGTGTGTGTGTGTGTGTGTGTGTGTGTGTGTGTGTAATATATATATTTCTTCTGACCAGAATGTCTGCCTTTCTCATGCCTGCTCTTTGCTTTGGGTTCTGATTTTTGCCTCTCTTCTTTCTCTGCTCCACATACCTTTCTAGGCATATCTGTCTGCTGATTCCTGCTAGTTTGTCCCCTGGGAGACACTGGTGGAAAATCGGATGGTGTGAGGTGGAGAGGCTGACATGTGGAGGGTGGGCTGTGTCTCCGCCAGTCGTTTGCCTTCTGTGGAGTCTTCAGTGCTGGCTGCCTCTCCTCTTCAGCTCCACTTCCTGCCAGACAAGCTTATTCTAGTGCCAGTAGGGCAACCCTGGCCCTGGGCACTTCTCCCCTTGCTTCCTCCAGCTTAGGGGATCTGCAACTCCCTGTTGTTGCCAAGTCCTGGATGGACTCTCCATCTGCTGTTCGGAATTCCAGCATCTCCATCATCTGTGTAAATAAGTCCCTCGGGTAAATGCTCTGCATTCCAAGTACTTATAGTAATTTCATTTCCCAGTTGCATTCTGACTGGTTACGTGCTTTAAACATCACTCAGAATATTTTACTTCCACATTATTAGAAGTAGAATGTCACCCAATAACTCATCATCGACAATGATCATAAAGTGCTCTATAGCTTGGTCAGCCACACAATAGAAACCATGACCTGTTACATGTATTCTATTCATTCTGGTGAATTCTCTCCTATCTCAGAGCCTATGGGAAGGTATTTACGAGTGCACCATTTTGTACTTGAAATTCATCGCAACTGCAGTGGGCAACTAGCTGACCTAGTCAGCTGCTTATTTTCCACTAACCACATAAGACTGACCACTCAGCAATGCTAAGGACTGGTGTGCTTTGTTAAACCCAAATCCAGAAAGACTGCATTTTTCACTGTGTAACAGGGGACTTCCCAGGGCTAAGGGAGGTTCCAGGTTCCGTGCACCACCCAAGGAAGGGTGGCGCAGAGCAGGGAGGAGAAGCTGAGAGAAGAGGGGAAGAAAAGAAAGGAGCAAGAAGGAGACCTGGAGGAGGTAGCTGGAGCAGAGACATGTGAAGAAGCTGCTCTTGCTTCTCCACCTTGGGCTTGTAACAGGGACTTGAGAGACATGCAAGGAGACACTTAAAAGAGACAGAGACGTGGGTGAGAGCCCCTGAGGACGCTGATAATGGCAGCCTTTGCCTTGACTTATATTTTGATTTTGTTCCTTTCCTTCCAGACTTACCTGGCCCTTTCTGGTCCCCGCCAGAAGGTGCCTTAGACTTTTAGGCAGGCTTTTAGGCAGCGGTGGTCCTGCTCTGGGCCAACACTGTTTGGCTGGGTATTTGCCCATGAGGAGATGGGTGACTTTGGGTGCTTGATTTGGAAACTATGTTCTTTCTCTTTCTTGTCTCTCTAGAGTACACTAATTGTGTTCAAGGTCTTTTTCATTAAAGGTCTTACACTTAGAGTATGTTTTGCCTTCAGTGACATGGATGGAATTAGAGGGGATCATACTCAGTGAAATAAGCCAGAAAGAGAAAGAAAAATATCGAATGGTTTCACTTATAACAGGACTATAAGGAAACCAAATAGGAGAGAGACACTCAGCAGGTGGGGGGGGTGGGGGGGGG